>PVLC010003946.1:0-90658 GCA_004027655.1 Graphiurus murinus | reverse complement strand
ACCAAAGCTGAAATGGTTTGAGTAACAGAATAAATAAAGCAGTATTGGATTATAACTCAAATTATAAAACAAATATTGAGTCCCTCCTACTATAAACAAATTATTGAATAAGTAAATAGAAGAGACTAGAGAAATCTCCCTTGCAGAAAAATTTCAAATAATTCATGTACCCACTTTGTCCTCAAGGATGAGAAATATAACTCCTTACTCATTAAGCATAGGATGTGCACAGTGACTTCTTTCCAAAGGATACATTAAGGCAAGGGGGTATAAGAGTAATTTTAAACTGGGCATGGTGGTGTAGGCTTGTAATCCCAATACTTGGGAGGCAGAGACAGGAGAATTGCAGGCTCATGGCCAGTTTCAGCAACTTAGTGAGGTCCTCTGCTACTTAGTGAGACCCTATTTCAAAATTAAAAAAAAAAATAGGACTTGGGGTGTAGTTCAGAGGTAGAATGTGCTTGGGTTCAATTCCCAGTACACCCCCCCCCCAACACACAGAGTAATTTTATAATGGAAAAACATGAAAAACACTACCTCAGCCGGGCGTGGTGGCGCACGCTTGTAATCCCAGCATTTGGGAGGCTGAGACCAGAGGATCTGGGTTCACGGCCAGCCTCAGCTACCTAGTGAGGTACTCCGCAACTTAGTGAGACCCTGTTTCAAAATAAAGAATAAAAAATAGGGCTGGGGGTGGAGCTCGGAGGTAGAATGCCCCTGAGTTCAATCCCCAGTACCGCAAAAAAAAAAAAGAAAAACACTACCTCAGCCAGGTATGGTTAATAGACATCCTTGATATGATGAGAAGGGAACTTTACCTCTGTGCTCTTCCTCTTTCAAACCCATATTCTGTGTCTAATGATGAGAAAAAAATCACATAAATTCCAATTAAGGGGCATCCTATAAAATACATGACCAGTGCTGCCAAGGTTAACACACACACACACACACACACACACACACACACACACACACACACAGTCTGAGGAAATATCACAGCTAAGAAGGAGTCTAAGGAGATTCAGTGTTATATGGCATCCTGGATGGAACCCTAAAAGAGAAAATGGTGAAAACTAAGAAAATCTGAATAAAGTATGGACTTTAGTTAATAATAATGTATCACTATTAGTTCATTATTGTGTGTTAACAATAGAGGAAACTAGACAGTAGGTATGGGAATTCTCAGTACATTTTTTTTTTTTTTGCAATTTATTCTCTATGTCTAAACTATTGTAAAATAATTTAAAAGTGTGGCACAGTGGTAAAAAAATGACTGATAAACTGGACTCTTTTTTTTTTGTCTCTCTTATATGGTAACTGGGTTTATTCCCTTAAGTCTCTAAGCCTGTTTCTTTATTGTGTAGAGTTGATAATGCTCATATCACAAAGTTGTAGCAATGGCGAAGTGAGATAATAGACCTGAGGTTCCACGCCCAGCACAGAAAATATACTTGATAACTTTCCCTTATTTTCTTTCTTTCTTTTTCCTCCTCACCCCTTGCCTAATAGGGCAGAAATAGTCTCTCTAGCTTTGCTTTAAGAAAGCCCATTCATATTCTCTCTCCCCTCTTCCCTTTCCCCCTCCTGCCTCTCTCTTTCTGTATGTGTGGTACTAGGGATTGAACCCAGGAGCATTGGAATTGAACCCAGGCCACATTCTCCCTCTGAGCTACACCCCCAGCCCTTTTTGTGTTTTATTTTTCAAACAGGGTCTTGCCAGGTTGCTGAGAGTCTTGCTAAGTTGCTGAGACTGATCTCGAACCTATAATCCTCCTGTCTCAACTTCCAAGTACTGGGATTACAGGTGTGAGCTACCATACCTGGTCCTTTGATTCTAAGTGTCTCCCCTTTCTTGCTCTTGGTCCTTCAGTTCTGTTTGTGTCATTTGATAACCTAATTCCTCATTCATGCTTACTGATTAGGGTCTTTCCAGAAAATGTTTGGTTTTGACAGCCATGACTCATTCCTAACAGGAGACATGGAGGCAGATAATCTGGGTAGTGGGCAGATGGCGGCCTGCTTGTTCATCAGGCTCACCTTCTGGCCATTTCCTGGCAATCACTGCTCTCCAGACAAGAATCTTCATTAATATTCCTCAAGCCTGCCTGGCATAGTCCTAAAGAACACAGAACTAGAGAATTTAAAAACCGAGTTCCCCATCTCTACCAGCAGCCAGTCATCTTCAGGGGAGTTTGTGCTTCCCTGGACTTTTATTTATTCACCTTTAAAATGTAGAAGCAAATGGCGTTTTCTCCTTCACAAGACTGTTGTGAGGACCAGTGAGTAAACATAATACCAGTAACTAAGCTGTGCTGAAACTTCCTACCAGTTGCCATGCACTTCTCACAACATCTCTCTGAAGCAGGTGTTGTTATTAGCACCATATTTATTGTTATTATTATTGGTGCATTGTAATCACACATCTTTGTTAAGTACAAGCTGGTAAAGGCATACATGTACATATCTCTCACTTAACCCTTCCCCAATTCCGACTCCCTCCTCCTCCCTCCTTCTCAAGTTCAGTTTAGTGATTGATATGTTTGTGAAAGTACATCATGTGCATTAGGGTGTTTCCCTCCCCCCCCCATCCCCATTATCTTTAGTTAAATCACTTCTTTGCTCATCTAAGGTTTCTCCTTCATCTAGAGTCCCTCTTATGAATAACTTTCTCCCTAGCTTCTACATATTAGGGAGAGCATACTATTTTTTACTTTTTGTGACTGACTAATCTCACCTAACATAATGGTTTCCAGTTCCATCCATTTCCCTGCAAATAACATGATTTTGTTCTTTATGGTGGAGTAAAATTCCATTGTGGACATATCCCATAGTTTTGTAATCCATTCATATGTTGATGGACATCTTGCTGGTTTCACAGTTTGGCAATTGTGAATTGTGTGGCTATAAACATAGATACACATACATTGGTCTGACAGTTTGGTTTCCATTATTTTGGACAGATACCGAGAAGTGGTATTACTGGATCATATGAGCACCATATTTCAATGAGAAAGTTTGTCTTTGGAGACGTTAAGTTCCTTCTCAAAGGTCACATGATTTGCACAGAGCAGAGCCAGCATTCAAACCCAGGTCCATGGCTTCTGAGCTACTGCTCTGACTTGTGATGTTGTATTGTCACTTTGTCATTCTTGGAGGTACAAGCCAAGGATTGCCTACTCATTTGGGGTATTGCAAATAATCAACCCTGGGCTTAAGCTCTATGGAACAAGTACTTTCTTGATGTAACTCTTGCCATCTTCCATCCACCATGGAGTACTTTGAGGCAGGCTGGGTCTCTAGTTTTAAGAATTATGCTACCAGATGATTTGCTTACTTTGAGATATCTCTTTTCCTCCTATTTTATTGGAATTTTTGTTTTTACCATCATAGTTAGCAACTAAATTTCTCAAGTCTAAGAAAAAAGTTTTCTCAGTGCTCTTTTCTTCTGAGTTGATTCAAGTCGTGTGAGCCAGCAAATCACAAATCTTTAACATGCATAGAATCACTCTGGGATTTTGTCAAAATGCAAACTAATTCAGTAGGTCTGGGATGAGGCTTGACATTTTGCATTTCCAACAAGCCCCAGAACACATTTTAAGAGGAAGGTAATAGTCTGCCTATTCACAGATGCACAAGACCTACTGATGCATGCAGGTCTGCAGAGCTCTGTGAGCACTGAACAGGGAGGGATGGTGGCAGAGCCTGGGCTGCCTCTGCATTTCTGTCATTTTCCTACAAATGACATAATTATGTTCTTCTTTATGGCTGAATAAAATTCCATTGTGTATATATGCCACATTTTCTTTATCTATTCATTTGTTGATGAACACCTATGCTGATTCTTTAACTTGGCACTTGGCTGTCATGTATTGTGCTGCATTCAACTTGAGTATGCATGTATCTCTAGAGTATGCTGGCTTTCTTTTTTTTTTTAAGACTATTATGAGTGCATTATAGTTATATATTGTAGTGAGATTCAAAGTGACAGGTTCCTATAAGTACACAAGATCCCTTGGTGTGTTCCCCTCCTAATCCCACCCTGCTACTCCCCTCCTCTCTCCCTGTACATCCTAGTAAGGTTGGTGGTGATACCTTCATATATGGGCATAGTATTTGGTCTGTTTCTTTGCTCAAGCCTCCTTTTCCCTCTCCCCTCCTCCTTCCCTTGATCCCTTTCCACCATTCTACTGGTTTCTTTCCTTATTATCATGATGACTTCAATTATTTTGGATAAATACCAAGGAGTGCTATGGTAGGATTACATGGTAGTTCTCTTTTTAGTTTTTTGAGGATAATCCATTCTGGTTTCCATAGTGGCTGTAATTTACACCTCACCGACAGTGTATAAGAGTTCTGTTTCCCCCACATTCTTGCCAGCATTTATTTCTATTTTTTTGTATTGGGGATCAAACCCAGGGATATTCTACTTCCAATCTAAACTTCTAGCCCTTTTTATTTTTCTATTTTGAAACACAGTTTTATTATGTTGCTGAAGGTCTCACTAAGTTGCTGAGGCTGGCCTTAAACCTGTGATCTTCCTGTCTCAGCCTCCAAAGTACTGGTATTACAGGCTTGCACCACTTGCTATTTGTATTCTTGATGATTGCCGTTCTAACTCTAGTGAGAGGGAGTCTCAATGTAGTTTTGATTTGCATTTTCCTAGTGGCTAAAGATTTTGAACATTTTTTCATATACTTGTTGGCCATTTGTACATCTTCTTTTTGAGAAGTGTCTGTTCAGTTCATTTTGGGATTAAGTTTTTTGGCTTTGAGCAGTTAGACCAGTGATGTTCTACTGATGTGTCAGTTATTAGTGGTGAAGCTTGTTGCAAATCATTCATCCTTTGAAGTTGATGATGAAAGAGTAATCAAAGTTAACCATGGTGAGTGGCTCCCATTTGTATTCCAGTATGTGGGAGCAAAGGGATAGAGACAGCAGGCACTCTTAACCTGCAGCTGAGCTACCAGCTGCTGAGTGAGGTATGGAAAGAGAGTGATACTTCTGACATCTTCTCTAGCAATGTTGGAGAGAACTCTGGGTGTAGAGGAAAGGCAGCCTTTGTCACATGGCAGCCTGCCAGGACTTGGGCTCTGAGCTCACATCGTAAATCAGATTACTTTTGCCTTTATTTCCAGTCTTTAGCAAGATTCATACAGCTATTCTAGCTTTGTCCTAACCATGCTTGGGGAGTTAGGGACAAGATCTGGACTTGACACTTTGGCTATAGCATTAGAAGGGAGAGGGGTCAATTTGATGATAGCAGTGGTACCTTCTGAGATGTCCCTAAGTGAAAGATGAGTCACAGAGAACAAAAACTGGGGTCATGAGGCCCAGAAGATACCCTCACCTGACAAGTTTAAAGACTCCAGGTCTGGTTGTGTCCAGAAAGTTTGTGGCTCTTCTTGCAAATGTTCCTTAGCTTTGTGTTATGGTGGGGCTTTTAGGTTCTATCATTGGATTTTGGTCTCACAGTATCTACAGAGTTAGAGTTCTAGCTAGGCCCTTTTAGGTCAGAGATGTACAGGTCACTTCTAGCTTTAGAGACTTTTAGAATCACCATGGTTTAAAATTAGTTACATAGAAATGAAATAGTACACGGGGGAAAAGTCAGATGCTCTTCCAGATTTTTTTTTCCTTCTGAATAAACACCCATTGTTGAAGTGAAGTGTGCCTGTTTTTCTAGTGTCATCATTAATGTTATATCAGGTGAGACTGTGTAAATGTTAAAAATTAAATAATGGCCAAAATTTGAGATCTGCATTGGTCTTGCATATTCAGTCATTGTCTTAAGCTGAGGGGGCTTAAGACACACACCAGGGGCAGCCTCAGTCACCACTCCCACTAGCTCACAGGGAAGGCCTGGATAGTCTGGCTTCCCAAGTGGCTGATCCAGTTATATGATAGCGTGTTTAATCTCTGCAGAGTTTAGGACTGGAAGATGCAGATTCCCTAAGCTGACATTTTTGATGTGTTTAGATCTTTGGAGCTGGTATGTTTTGTGGCCCCATTGTATATAGATGACACTGTCTCCCCAAATTGTGCCTTTCTTTGTATCATAAGTATCAGATGAGATAAAAAAAAAAAACAAAAAACCAAAAACACCTTTTCTCTATTCTTAGTATTTTCTGGAATCTGGTAATTCTGACATTGGGAAATTGTCTCACCCTCTTCTCCCCTCTCCTTGCTATACACACACACACACACACACACTGATGTGAGTAGAATCCTATCTTTTAATACACTGTTAATTTTGGCAAAAATCCTGATTCAAAGCAGGAAAGATGGTAACCAAATATTTAAAAATATGTAAAAGCACCACTTTCAGTTCTTAGCAGTGCCAACATTTCTCAGAGCAAACCTACCCTAAGTGCACTTCAGCTCTGAAATCAGACAAATTTGATAAAAATAGAAGTGAATGATTCTATTCTTTATGAAATGAGACAAATTATGCTTTGGGAGAATATAATTTGCTATAAAGTAAAAATGTTTTAATATTTATATCTTATAATAAAACCATGACATGTTTATAAACACTCTAGCAGGCATTTTTACAATGGGGCCACTACTGACAACTGAGAACGCAATAAATATTCACGGACACACTGAGTATGAAATATACATCTTGATTTTATAATCGTGTGTGCTTTATTTTTTTTACACAAATGGAATGGAAGTGTTGAATATTTACACTTAACAGGAGTGTAAGCTGTGCAGTGTCTCTGTAAACTCCAGCCCAGGCAAGGAGTAATCCCCCTCCCTCCACTCCCATTCTACAGCTTGTTGGAGAAACATCCTGTCAGAGAGAAGCACAAAATTGTCATATTAAAAGGATCTAACAGGTACAACCTGGTGCACTCAGAAGTTAAGACACACTTAGGAAACACAAATTCAAAAAGGAGAGAAGAAAAGTTTGCCATCCCATTGGGAGTCAACCTTGCCACTTGGTTGTCTGGCCTCTTGAGTTGCTAGGGAGATACTGTACTCTTTTAGCTGATCTTTGTCTAAATTGTCTGCCTGTTTCAGCTTGTCCTCAGCTGCTACAAGAAACTGCACAGCCATACAAGAAATGATATCCAAAGCACGGGTTTCAATGAGGAAGGATATTTACAGACTGGAGTGTATGTATGTGTTCCCAACCATATCATCCATACCTAATGTAATATGTGTATACATGATACTCATACCATATATACCATACATCCGCATAAGTAAAAGGTATATTGACAGAGTCCTGTAGGGTGTCTCCTGGCAAATCCCTTGTCACAGGAGGTACTCCACATGCTTTAAGGGAATTGATACTTTTTTCCCCCTTGGAGTGATCAACTAGTATGATAGATTTAGGAACTAGCCCGAGTCCTTGGCTTAAATGTTTTTGTAGGAGTTTTAGGCAGGACCAAGACAGGAAAAAAGAGATGTCATTTCACCAGCAAGTCCATTCTATCTCACCAGAGCAATCACCAGCTGAAAAGCAGAGGGGGCTTCACATGAAAATGGGAAAAAGAAAGTGAGAAAAATTATCTCTCTCCAAAACAAGGCGATGGCATGGCTTCAATGAGAAGGAAGAGGTTTGCTGTCATAATAATTGTTGGGGCCAGAGTCTGCCTTTACTGAAAGGAAGTGTCCTCAGAGCTGGAGAGTGGCGTTGGGGGTGAGCTCATGGAGGACAGGTGCAGGCAGAGGTACCCAGGTGCCGGCAGGGCCCACAGCACATGCATCATCACTGTCAGGGCAGCGGTGCAGGCTGGCTCGGGAGGCAGGCTGGAGCCGGCTCCAGGTCAGGGCCTCACACTCAGCGTTACTTTCTGGGCCAAAGAGGTAAAGTGGTGACCCCAAGTATTTGTGTCATTAGTCCAGCGCATGGACTTGTTGTCTGAATCAGCCATGAGCCCTTTGTAGGACAGAAAAAGATTAAGGAGTGAGGCATAGGGAGATGATCAGAGATGGGAAAGGAGGAGAGGATGAGAAAGGAAGGGGAGAAGGAATAAGAAAGGCAATGAGAAACTAAGACTGAACAAGAGATGGACAGAAGGGGGGAAGGAATAAGGGAGGATTATAGGACAAAGTCAATAACTCAGAGAAGAGAGGAAGGACAAAAGGAGAGGGACGAAAAAGAGGGATGGGATGAGATAGAGGGGAGCAGTGGAAGAGAATGAGAGAAAAAAAAAAACCAAAAAAAAAACCACCCCCAAAACAAAGGAGGTTAGAGCCGGGGTTGTGGAGCGCTTTCCCCTGGCTCAGCGTCCTGAAGGGCTGGCAGTAGGATCTAAGACAGCTCTAAGACACGAGACACCTGAGTGCAGCTTCATAAAGATGGGCTTGCTAAGCAGAGAGAGCCAACCCAAGAATTTGGAGCTGGGAGAGAAGGCCCGCAAATAAATGGCCGACAAATCCTGTGGGCGGAGAGCAAAAAAACAAATGCCCCAGCAATCGGCTGACAAGTGGAATTCAGATTTTGGTAGAGCTGAGACCCCCATGGTGCTACACATTGTACCAGAGCATGAAAAATAGCACCAGTGACACGATCTGGCACTTTTCTGAAAGGGCCCAGCATATAAAGGTGACATTGTGCCCCCAGCAAGCCTTCAGATTGGAGAGAGCTCCGGACAAAGTTTGCAGTGTTAGCACCAGTCTGGCCCCAGGCTCCAAGTGCATTTGCACCAGATGTGATCTGGGTAACTTCCATGCCATTTCCATACAAGTCAGCACGTTTGCTGCAAAAGACACCAGTTCATTGGAGCCATAGAGACCTCAACATTGGGAAGCGCAAGACAACACAACAAATGGAGGTGTGAATTCTATAGGAAAAGACCCTCTCACCAATTGGCTTGGTGATTCTTCAAGCAAATATATATGTATATATATTTATATAAATCTACATAAAAAAATCAGTGCAAATGCCAATTCTAATCCGGAAGCATCTACACTAGGAAAATAAATAATTATATTACTACAAAACCAAGGGTTGGTGGTTCAATTTGATTGTACTCAGCCACAGCAATACTATTAAAGGGAAAGCACATCACATGACCCAAGAAAACATCTACTCATTAATGACAGTCCTCTAAATAAATGGTTGCATGCTCAGTTGAGAAACCAAAGAAGTTATCATGGTGGCCTAAAAATAGAGCTGGGATCGGGAATGGCATTCTGGTGGCAGAAAATGTCTGGGAGCAATATTGATGAAAGTTGGCCTTGACTGGAAACTGGTGAGTTGCAGACATGGGCATATCTTTAACGTTTTGAGCACTCTAAGAATTCTCTGGAAATTTAACTTTCATCAGAGGGAAAAATGCATCGCTAGCCCTTCCATTGGCAAAGGCAGCCTCAAGACAATATAGGTAGATGCAGAATTTTGCATTTTTTGTGTTTGTTTTGGCGACTACAGCCAGGCAGATGATGGTATTGAGTGTAAGATGAACAATCCTTGTTTTTTGGAAAGAGACTCTCATTTTTGAGCTCCAGTGTTCTCACTGTGAAGAAGCCCCATCACTCTATGGCTCTATCTTTTGCTCTCCCACCCCAGCCTACATGCTGGTTTGCTGCACAGTGTGGCAGAATCCCTGCCAGGTCTTGATGTACCCCAGAAATAAGGCGATGGGGCTTAATCTGGGCATGCACAGAGCCCAGAGTTGAGTGGTTATTAATATCACTGAAAGTCTCTCTCTAAACACCTTGGGCAAAACCAATGCCGGTGTCACCATCAGCTCTACAGTGGGAAACTAACTCTTCTGTTTCAGTTTATAGGCTTTGGGAGGTTTCTTTTTTAAAAATTATTATAATTGTTAAAAAATAAACTTGGTCCAGGTGCAGCCCCAAGGAAGGCAGTTCAACCAATTGAGCTCAAAGTCATATATTGTCTTTCCTTGTGGATCTGTCTCTTTGCTCTATAGACTGAAACAAAAGAAAGTCTGCACCCCTCGTCCCCCACTCCAAACCAGATGCTTCTCTCCTCTCTCTTCCTCAAAGAAATAGTACGTGTTGGGACAGATCTCCCTGTGGCTCTAATACCAACACTGGCTGTTACAAAACTCTAAGTTACTCTGTGCAACAAAAAAGAATTATCCTAATTACTCATTGTTGGTCAGAATACTAAATGGTCCTTTAAAAATTGTATACAAGTAACTAGGAACAGAGTTATTCAACTGTTTGCATGGTAGGCCCAGGTTATTTATCTAGAGAAAAGCAAGAATTCCCTTTAGATCATTTGTCTCTAAAAAGCCATCAGCTTAAAAATGTATTAACCAAATACCTTCCAAAAATATCCATGAGGGCAACTCACTAAGGGATGTGCTCCGTAAGAGTGTATTGATAGTGTGCAAGGGAGATCATGGGAGGTAAGGGAGGGAAAAGTCTGTCAGACTTGGAAGGAACTCAGATGTTCTTAATGGATCATTGGCAACAAAAGGGAGAGTGCAACTTTCAGTTCTTGAATTTGATCATTTGCTGATAGTGCATACATTTAGTCTTTCAATTAATTTGTCTTTACAAAATATTTCACAAAACTTTTTTAACCTATAGAAATTCATTTCTATACATTTAATATATTTTTATTGTATAAATTATTCTCATTTGTAGTGCCTTCTTTCAGTTTATAAGTGGCAAAATAGACAATTAACAATCTCAAAGCTCATCCCAGGTGGAATCCCCTCTTCTCATAAGGTTAGTCCTCCATACACTTGTGAATTTTATGAAATGCTTGTCTTTGCAGATGCCAGTCAAAGCAACTACACAAACATCCTTCCCTGATAGACTGTCATCTCCAAAGGGACTCCTTTCTTTTTTCTTTCTTTATTTCCTTTGCTTGTTAAGAAATCAAAGGATGTGCATAGTTATAAAATTCAAAGTGTACCAATTACAGATGTGGGTAATGGGAAGGTTGGTGAGGTTCGAGTGCTGGCAACTTTTCTTTAAAGCAAAAAACACAGAGCGCTCAGCAGCTAAGTCAGCTCTGGACATCTGCTGGAGTGAGGAGGCTGCCCATCTCTTGGGCAGGAAGCCCGTCAGAGGTTCATCCCTACACCTGGTACTCTGAGCAAACCAAAGCCTTCCTGCACACTGCAGTGTCTTTTCCGTCCCACCCTTTGGCCCCTCCGTTTCCTTCATGGCTTCATACAGTTTGTGTTGTACATTCATAAGAATTCACATTGACTGCAAAAACATAAATGCAACAAAAACATAAAAGCCTCCAAGTAGTATATTATATATATTTTGTTCTTCTAAATGCTCTTCTGTCGTTGTCAGAGGCGCAGTAGCTAATTTATAACTTTTCCTTGGAGGGAATCCAGATGAAAGGCCCAGATTGCTCTTCAATAACAAGCTTGCATTGGTTATATATATCTTCTAAGGTGTCTCCTTGCACAATAGCTGTAACAAAAGCAAACATGCCTAAACTTAGGAATCATTTGCTGGGTGGCAAAGAACAATCACTACTCAGACACAGAAGCTTGAAGCAGTGACCCATAACTCATCAGGAAGCTTAATATCACTTTTTATTGGTTAAAAAAAGCAGAAAATTCAGATAAGCAAGATCACATCAATGATTAAAAATTACTTAAGTGAATGTCCTAGATCAGTGATAAGAGTATCACAGTCTTTGTACTTTCTACATCTCTGCTTGCAGCTCTGTAGAAAGAATCATTTGTTTATTTAACAAATATTTTCTGGGTGCCTGTTTTGAGCCTGATATTGGATTGAGGGATCAATCCATTTTTAGATAGAGATCTTCCTGTTTAGAAAAGAGAGTTGGTCTTACAGTCTCTATACTTTACTTACTTTGGCAGAGGCAGATTTTCAGATAGATATTTTAGATACAGAGGACATAATAATGATTTTAGATGAAATTTAAGTTAACCTCCCTAACTCCCACAACCTTTAATAGGAAATTTCATTTATTCTCTAAGTAATCTGATAAGTTTAGAGCTTATCAGATAGGGCTATTATTATATCTGATATATGTAGGTTTTACCAAATAGGGCTATTTATACCTGATGGCCCTATTTATAAGAAACATAAACTACTAAACTGTGAATTACCTAAAACAACAAGTCACTCAGATTGGATTTAAGCACATGTAATTATCTCCTTTGAACAAAAGCTATGTTGTAGATAGGTCTCCAAACATATCCGTAGTATCCATATGATACTGAGGCTTAAATATAAATTGCTACTGAGACATAGTTTATATCTTCAAATATAAACCTCAGAATATTAATTATAATGTTTTTATTCACATAACCACTGGCCAAAATGTATATTGTTTTGATTTTATTTTCCTACCTGGATGTTCTTTTAGGATGAAAGGTAATCCACAGTTTAGTTACTGACAGAAACTTTACTTGATATTATCTAATAAAAAATATCTACAAACTACTATGATACTGGCACTTTTCCATATTCTGAATAAGATAAAAAACACACACATCAAATTTTACATCAGGTAAATCAGGAGGAAAGTTCTTATTTTTAAACCATTAAGAATCAGTTTAAGGCAGATTCCATAAAGTTTGATTTAATTAGTGTTCCAGGAAAAGTAGATAAAGATAGAGACCTCAGGATATCCAGAAGGAAATCTTCCTCTATCCCCAAACTTTATGTTTGCAAAGAAATATTTAACAAGAAAAAATGTTTTGTATTGAGACTTGACACAGACGTAATTGAAACACAGGGAAGGGTTTCAAGCATGTTGCTCAAGTGCTACTCATGGGGAGACAGACCTCTGCGGAGAGCACAGAATGGGGTACCTGACACCGCTTCTCAAGAGTAACTGCTTTGGCCCATTTTAAGCCCTAAAAATGTATTTTCAAGCCGGGCGTGGTGGCGCACGCTTGTAATCCCAGCATTTGGGAGGCTGAGACCGGAGGATCCGGGTTCGTGGCCAGCCTCAGCTATTTAGTGAGGCACTCCGCAACTTAGTGAGACTCGGTTTCAAAATAAAGAATAAAAAATAGGGCTGGGGGTGTAGCTCGGAGGTAGAATGCCCCTGGGTTCAATCCCCAGTACCGCAAAAAAAAAAAAAAAATGTATTTTCAAGATTTCCAAAGCTATCAGAGAGAGAGTTTAATGAGGTATCAATGCCTAAAATCTCCTTACTAGCAGGAGATAGTGTGGGGCATCTGCCACTCAAGGTTTTGGATCAAGCGAGTGGGAACCTGGGAGCTGGCTGCAGGTGAAATCAGAGAAGAGAGAATATAACCCAGAGTTCTGTATCAAACAGGCAAGGCAGGGACAGTCTTCCTCTGTGTAAAACAGTTATCAGGGATTCTCAACAGGGAAGTTTTAGGGCCCAGGTATACCAGGCCTGGAGCCCTTTTTATACCAATTGTCAGACAATATATCTCCTTTCTCATAGTTTAGGGTAAGTGGATCTTACCTGTAAAATATTCTCCAAATTCTTGTTCTAGCTTAATTGCTCGATCATAGGTTTTCTTGGCTTGTTCTTCTGTTAGGCGCTTATTCATCTCCCTGGCAAATGAGAGTTTGGTATTAGAACACAAAGGGAATATACCAAATCCTGAAAAATGAAGATGTATGGCAAAAAAAAAAAAAAAAAGAGTCCTGAAGGAAGCATAGATTAATCTTAGCAGTAGCCCCCTAGCCTTACTTCAGGACTCCTCTTTGCTGGACTAATTTCAGCCACATGGACTCCTGGCAGGGAACTCTCTCTGTTAGTGGGAAGACTTTTGGCCCCACACAGGAGTATGGTTAAATCTGTCTCCTTAGGATCTATAGTCACTGGTCCCTGATCTGTACCCTGAAGTACCCTAGAGCAGGGCTAACTTTTCTCCAAGGCAGGCCTTAGGGTATTTAAATGAAGTGCACAAGTGTCACTTGAGGCTTCTGCTCCTTCAGAGTCCTACTTCCTTCACCTATTCCTTTGTTGAATATGATTTCTAAGTCCAAACTTTCCTGGGCACCCTTTGTTGGACTTTGTTCCAGTATATCTCAGCCACTCTTACAAGAGGGGCATAGGATGGAAGGAAATTCTTCAGAGGTGGTCATAAGCAGGGGCAGAGATGGATGGAAGGGAGAGGATATCCATTTGGACACACGAGGAGTGGAGAAACACACATGGTGTTTCCAAAGAATTGTAGAAAATAGGGCAGAGCCCTTCAGTATAGGTATCACCCAGGCCAAAAAGAAAGTTGGTACTCACTACTCAACTGCTGCAAAGGCCCAGGTGTGCCTAGAGCAGCAGGAGCTCTGAGGATCTGTTTTTAAAACCAGATCACGGAGGATCTGCTAAAGAAGGACTGAATTAAAATGAACACAGGAACAATTCAAAAGTGCTAGGACCAAAATATTTTCAAACAGACTATGATTAAGTAGTTTAGTTAAATAGAGGGTAGGATAGAGGAGCTTGGTATAAAAAATGGTTAGTATGTTTAACAAGCATAGGAAACAGAAGGAATAACTTCGAATATTTGGTAGCACTGTAGTGTAACTATGGTTGACAATAATTAATTGACTATTTTGAAATAGATAGTAGAAAGGATTTTGAATGTTTCTAACACAAAGAAATGGAGGGCCGGGCATGGTGGCACACGCTTGTAATCCCAGCATTTGGGAAGCTGAGACTGGAGGATCCGGGTTCCCGGCCAGCCTCAGCTACCTAGTGAGGCCCTCCGCAACTTAGTGAGACCTGGTTTCAAAATAAAGAATAAAAAATAGGGCTGGGGGTATAGCTCAGAGGTAGAATGCCCCTGAGTTCAATCCCCAGTACTGCAAAAAAAAAAAAAAAAAAAAAAAAAAAAAAAAAGAATAAAAAATAGGGCTGGGGGTATAGCTCGAAGGTAGAATGCCCCTGAGTTCAATCCCCAGTACCGCAAAATAAAATAACACAAAGAAATGGTATACGTGTGAAGTGGTAGATATGCCATTTACCTTGATCTGATCATTACACATTGCATTCATGTATTGAAATATCACACCATACTCCATAAATATGTATAAATACTATGTATGAATTAAAAATAAAAGTATGCTGGGTATGGTGGCACATGCCTATAATCCCAGTACTTAGGTGGAGACAAGAGGATTGCAGGTTCGAGGCCATTCTTAACAATTTAATGAGACCCTCAGCAACTTAGACTCTATTTCAAAATAAAAAATAAAAAGCTCAGAGGTAGAATAGAATATGCTTGGGTTTAGTTTCATGTACACACACACAAACACACACATACAAAACAAAGAGGAACCTCTGAGGTCTACTTTATTTTTGTTCTGATAGAAGAATAGGCTGCAAAAGAATTGTGCCTAGGATTATCTGTCTTTTTTCTTTCTGTTAGTTTGTCAACCATTGGTTTATCATTAACTATATGTAAATATTGCTTAATCATTTTAAGCTTATTTAAACCTAACCTAGTGTCAAGGACAAATCAAGGTAGAAGAGTAATGGAAAATTCTCCAATTCTCTCTAGAATCTAATTTACTGATTCCTAACCATTGATAGCTTTATCTTTCCACATACTCCAGGCACTAAAAAAAGTCCAGCCAAATGCAAAGAGATTACTGATTGGCACACCGAGATCCATCACAGGTGCATGTAGCATTCAGGAAGCATCGCTGCCACGCATGCCACTCAGGGAGCCCGAGGTCTAGGTCTAAAAGAGATCTCTTTTCCAGTACAAGTCGTGGAGACTTGAAACAGTCTCAGCATGTCCCAAGGTGGTACATTTAATGAAGAGTAATCTGGAGTAAAAACTCGACCCTTTTTTAAAAAAAGAAAACTGTAGTCAAACAGACTTCCTATTATACCAACACTTGACATCTTTCAAAAAAGACTTATTTGTAAAACTACAAATCTGAAGTTAATGTATTGTTTTGAACATAACTGAAGGTTGGAATATAGAGTAGGAATTCCCTCAACTCTTGTTGCTGAAGTAAAGTTATCTTGTCCCCAAAAGTCCAAGCCCTGGAAGCTGTATGTGCTCTACGTCGGTATCACTCTTGGATGCAGAAGATGCTGGGCTAAACCAAGGGATGCTCTTCAGAGAAAGATGGTGATTTTTCCCTAGGTGTAAAGAAATACTGTAGTGTGGATCTTCTTTGACACGTAGAAATAATGTAGTCTGGATCTGCTTAGTCCATGGTAGTCTTTTTTTTCCTGAATTATATTTGTACTTACTTAGTTCTTCTCTAATGTATGAATTTATTTTGTCTCCTTACCTACTCTACAAATTCCTTGAAAGCTGAGGCTAGGGCTTGACTCATTCATTAGCATGTGGCATGAGGCCTGACCTGATGCTTATTTGTTGAATAAATAAGTGAATGAATAAATGGGGAGGTAGACAAATAAACATTATTATAACATTAGATAAAGGCAAAAGTAGTGCACCACAGGAGCAAGAAAGTAGTAGGCAATTGGATGTGGCAGGTACTGATGCACAGGAAAACTTCTCATTCCCCTGGGGTGGGGGCAGTAGTCATGGGGGTGTGAGAGAAAAAGAACATCTTTTTCGTACATGCCCTTGATTTTATCTCCTCGGAACAGTCAGTTATGTATGTGCTAATAAGCTCTGTGATTTGATGTGGATGATGCACTTGAGAAATAATGTGTGTGATGATGTATCAATGCTTAAAAGTGACAGCTGCCATGCCTTTGTTCTGGCTGACCTGGCATTCACTCCTTCCCGGGGAATGGGCAATTCATGCCAGCTTTGCTCTTGAAGTAAAAGCCTCAGAAGAAAGTGAACCGTAAACATCCAGCACGTCAAAATAAGATCACATCGGTCTGACCGTCATCATTGCTGCACTGGAGACCCAAGGATATGGCTGCAGCACATTATGTCAGAGTCACTGTCCTCATTGTGGAATCCAGCCCTCAGGGGGTTTAATTTTCCTTAGTGGTAAGAGGCTGTGACAGTGCTCAAAGGCAAAACTAAATAAGTCATCTAATTGTTGTGGAAGGAGGTAGACCTTGTACTGAGCACCAGGTGGGACGGTCTCCTAGTGTCCTGCTGCACCAAATGTGCTGTTGCTGCTGTTTCTCGGGCCTCACTTCCCTAGCAGCCATTTGACCCACTGTGTGTTTATGATGTGGAGACTCATTTTCCTATTTCAGAATCAGGCCTTTAAGATGCCATCTATTGCCAAGAGGTGAGGAGCATTTTTATCCATCCATCCATCCATCCATCCATCCATCCATCCATCCATCCTATTCTATTTGATTTGTGGTACTGGCGATTGAACCCAGGTGTGTCCTACTGCTGAGCTACACCCCAGCCCTTTTTATTTTGAAACAGGTTCTCATTAAATTGCTGAGGGTCTTGCCAAGTTGCTGAGGCTGGCCTTGAATCTGTGATTTTCCTGTTTCAGAATCCCAAGTACTGGGATTACAGGCATGTGTACCACTGTGCCCGGCTTCTGCTTTTCTCATGAATGTTAGCATTGTTTATGATATTTGTGAGGCTCTTTACAGATTATAAATCACAATTATGTAATGGAACTTGTGGCTGCTTAGCTCAGTTTGTGCAGTACCCGACACAGTGTCCTACATTATGAGGCATTTAACACATGCTATCGGGGGCAATAATAGTAGGAACCATTAATTTATCATCCACTCATATTTTTTCCATATACCAGCCATGAGGAAAGTTCTTCACAGTATTATTTAATGCCTGAGCTCATGGGGCTGAAGGTCACTGAAAGTAACCTGGTTTTATTTTCTCATTCTGGTAAAAACTTTTTGTCTTTTATTTATGGGGATGCTTTCTGCTTTTAGGATGCATCCCTGGCAATTCCCCAGAGCTAGGTATTTAACTTTGTTCTCCCAGGCTGCCTTTCCAGTCATTGCAGTTCGTTTTGCTTCTTCATCCTGAGAGACCAGAACAGTTAGCCAATATCCTCAGCAAATTACTGTTTTCACCTCTGGGATTAAGTAATTTCCATGTCTTCAGACTTTCCGTAAACATCATTTTCAAGAAGGGACTCTGTGGTTCACTCTTGAATCCTGTCATACCCTCTTGAGGCCCTATCACAGATGGGGTTTGAGCAAGGCTCTGGCAGCACGCACTGGCATGATCTCCTGCACTCTTTTGGAAAAGGAATTATTTGTGCATTCCAAGATGATAAAAAGCATTAATCCTTTACAATAGAGTAACATTGCATCTTTTATAAAAAGAATAGCTATTGAGCACTTACTATATACCAAAGACTGTATGAAGAACTTCACATTCATGACATTGTTGTTTAACCTTTATACTGGCCTTCTCGGTATTTATTCTGATATAGGTAAAAGCAGAAGTAAATGCAGTGTAACAAGGGAACAAGACTAGTTTAGAGATGAGGAACTCACTCTTGGAGAGGTACAGCAATTTGCCCAACATTGTCTCACTGGCAAAGAACCTAGTCAGAGCAATTCTCAAGACTTTGCTATTCCCTCTTTGCTTTGATATCTGTACCTTCTGTAGCTTTACATTTTTATTGGAGTTGCCTAGAGTGACTTTATAGTCAGATCATGAATACCTGTCCAATTTGCTGATTTTTGAAGAAAAGTACTTTACAAGTCTTTTGGGGAAAAAAGTCTGAGTGTTGCATTTTTTCCTTGCTCATAAATGTGCACAGATATGGAACTGCTGGCTTAAGTCATAGATATTTTACTATCATGTTATTGAGAAGTGTCTTCATAGGTAACGATTTAATTAAGGAACATCAGATTTTTATTATAGAACAAAGTCAAATGCCTATGGAAAAAATCTAAAAATGTGTGCTCTCTCTATAAAAAAAACCCTACATTTAAAATAATTTACCTGGGAAACAGCTCTTAGAAGTAAGAGACAACTCAGAGATGATCCTCTCCTAGCCCTTGAAAAAGAAAACCAAACCAAGAACACTCCAAGCCAGGTGTGGTGGCGCTTGCTTGTAATCCCAGCATTTGGGAGGCTGAGACCGGAGGATCTGGGTTCGTGGCTAGCCTCAGCTACCTAGTGAGGCACTCCGCAGCTTAGTGAGACCCAGTTTCAAAATAAAGAATAAAAAATAGGGCTGGGGGTGTAGCTCAGAGGTAGAACACCCCTGAGTTCAATCCCTAGTACTGAAAAAAAAAAAAAAAAGAACACTCCAAACCAAACCAAGCTACCCATGAAACAACAACAAACCAAAAAAATGAAAATGAAACAAACAACTTATAAAATAAATAAAAATTAAAACCAAGAAACATTAGCAAAGACATTTTAATGAATTACTGACATTTTGTCTCCAGTGGCTCAAAAAACCTTTAATGTACATATATTTTATTATTTATTATTATTATTATTATTATTATTATTATTATTATTATTATTATTGGTGGTGGTGGTGCTAGAGATTGAAGCTAGGGGCATTCTACCTCAAAGCTACACCCTCATTCTATTTTATTTTTTATTTGGAAACAGAGTCTTACTAAGTTGCTGAGAGTCTTGCTAAGTTGCTGAGGCTGGCTTCTCTGTGATCCTCCTGTCTCAGTGCACCAAATACTGAGATTATAGGCATGTGTCACCACACCTGGCTTAGTATATCTTTTTATAAAGGGAATTCCAGACTGAAGGTGTAGTCCAGTGGTAGAACACTTGCATAGCATGTGTGAGGCCCTGGGTTCAACCCCTAATGTCACAAAAAAGGGGAGATGCTTAAAAGTCATCTGTGGTGGTTCCCATTTGTAAGCATTTGTGACAAAGAGCTGTTAGCTATTAACAATACGCTGTGTAATATTGAACGGTGAGTTAGTTGCATGAGGACCTCTAGTGCCCTCTACTTACATTAGTGGTTCCAGAGACTTGGGCTTTATGAAGATAGCAATGGGGTAGAGCTGGGCAACTTGTAACCGCTTGATAGCATTTCCTGACACATCAAGAATACAGTGCTTGCCCTGGCAGAAGGAGAGGAAACATACAGAGTTAATTGGGAAAGAATGGTCATAATCCAACAAAAAGAAAATCATGAATGTATGTTTTAGAGGAAGATATGGGAAGCTAACGGTTGAAGAAAAGAACACCACGAAGAGTAAGTAAAAGTTGACACATACATACATATATACAGAGTCATCACTGAATTTTTGCAATAACTAATACTAGCCCCCTAAGAGTCCACCACCGGGCTAGACATTTCGTATATATTCTTGGTTAACTTTGTTTTCTTAAATAAGCACTTGATATCTCACAAAAAAGAAGACCTGTAGCCACATGTTAGGTAAACTAGTTCATTTTCACAAAGCACATAAACCATCTCTTAAGAGAACCTCAAGGAAAAATTCTCACCTATAAGAGAGGTATTATCAACTGTATTTTACAGAGGCGAAGACTACGGCTTAGAAATATTAACTAACTTGCCCCCAAATTCAGGGCTAGCAGGCTTCAAAATCAGGTCTTGAGTACAGATAGAACCGTGGTTGGAATAAATAGATGCTTCATTGTCTCACCCTGACCAATGGAAATTTTGGAAGAATGGTAATCACGTGAATTTAGAACAATTCCACAAACATTTGCTTATTCCTTATTTGTATCCTGCCCTTGGTACATTCAGTTTAGTGGAGGAAAAACGCAAGAAGAGTTATCTTCAATATTGTTAAATGCTGAGAATTGTGCAGAGGGTATGTAAATTTCTAGTTTGTCAACAAATGAAAACTTGATTACATTATAGCACACCTCATTTAACTTAGCTTCCATTGCAATGAGCACTCAGAGCAAGGAACTGCTTTATACAGTATTTCTGGAAAAGTAAATGTAGATTTACCACATCATATTCTACCTCCTGGGGAGAAATGGCCTTATTACTCTGAGGCTAGAAGAACTTTATGTAAGAAGAGAAAAAAGCATTTTATGCAAGATAGGGACAGTCCTAAATGAATAACAGGGGAACAAAAACTTATCTACAATATCCCCATGAAAGCAGAGTCCAGTGAATACTTGAACTCTTCATAAGAGAAATACACGAAGAGGATGGTTCATGCCTTTATCATCTAAGTAATAAATTCCAAGTTTGATATCTGTGAAGTAAAACAGTTATATAAAAGGTAAAAATGCTATTTAATTATTTACTGGTCATAATATTTTAAGTTGAAGGTTATCTCTACATGTTCAAAAAAGAAAAGAGACACAATTTCCTAGAATACTGATTACAACCAGTATCCATCAAACTGACAGAACCTAACCTTACAGGGAGAGGAAACTAGGGGCATCTTCTTAATATATTCTCAGACAGACATTAAAGTTCTTTTTTATATTAATTATACATACTAAAGGGATTTAGTGTGATATTTAAATATCCAGATATTTGAGAGAGAGAGAGAGAGAGAGAGAGAGAGAGAGAGAGAGAGAGAGAGAGAGAGAGAGATTGAGAATATGAATAAGAATGAATTAACCCTTTTTCCACCCTCCACCAACCCTGCATCCTTCTTGGTTTCTAGTGATCACTATCCTTCCAAATGTGAGAGAGAACATGTAGTACTTGTCTTTCTGTGTGCCTGCTTTATTTCACTTCACATTATGTCCTTTAGTCCCATCCATTTTGCTGCAAATGATAGAATCTTATTATTCTTTATGACTGAATATTACTCTATTGTGTATATACACCACAGTTTTTGTTCATTTATCTATTGGTAGGAATCTAGGTTGATTCCATATCTTATCTATTGCAAATAATGCTCCAATAAACATGGGCATGAAGGTTATCTCTCTGGTGTGCTATTTCATTTCCTTTGATCATACTACCCAAAGTGGGACAGCTGGATCCTATAGTAGATCTATGTTAGTTTTGTTGAGGAACCTCCATACTAGTTTTCATAATGAGTGTATTAATTTACATTCCCACTAACAATGTATTAGAGTTCCTTTGTGTCCACATCCTCACCAGCATTTGTTATGTTTAGTTTTTTTTTTTTAATGATAGCCATTTTAATTGTGGTGAGATTACTTTGGTTCATGATTGCCTGGATCCATTGTTTCTAAGCTGGTGATGAGGCAGAACATCATGGCTAAAGGGTGTGGTAGAGCAAACCTGCTTATATCATGATGGCTAGGAAGCAGAGAGTGAGCAAGGAAGGGGCTAGGGGCAAAAGATAAGCTCTTTCAGGGTCCAGTCCTAGTGACTTACTTCCTCCAAGTAGGCCCCCCACCTCTCAAAAAATGCCATCAAATTTGAATCTATTAATGGCTTGATCCACTGAGGAGGTCAGAGTCCTCATAATCCAATAATTTCCCCAAGGCCCCACCTCTGAACACTGCCACTGGGGATGAAATATTCAGCACATGAACCTTTGGGGATATTCCAGATTCAAACCAAAACACCCATTTTGTGTGTGTGTTTGAATTTATTTATTTTATTTTTTATTAATTGGTGCATTGTAGTCATACATCTTTGTTAGGTACAAGCTAAGAAAGGCATACATGCACACATTTCTCATTCAACCCCTTCTCCTCCAATTACCACACCACTCCCTCACCCTCCCTTGTTCTCAAGTTCAGTTTAGTGATTGACCTTGATATATTTGTGAAAGTACATCATGGGCATTAGGGGGACACCCATTCTTAAAAATTGGAATACTTGTTTCTTTGTTGTTAAGTGGTCTTTTTCCTTATATATTTTGAATATTAACCCTTTGCCATGCAAATAGTTGGAAAATATTTTCTCTCTTCTGTAGGTCTCTTACTCTGTTGGCTGTGTTGCTTTTGAGTTTGAAATAATTCCATTTGTCATTTTTTTGCTTTTGTATCCTGTGCTTTTGAGGTCCTACCCAGAAAATCATAGCCTGTACCCATGTCTTGAAGTGTTTCCCCTATGTTTTTTCTTAGTAGTTTCAGTTTTAGGTTTTAGATTTAGGTCTTTGATCTATCTCGAGTTGGTTTTTATATAGGGTGAGATAGAGTTAAGCTATAGTTTTCCACATGTGGATATCCAATTTCCCTAGCATCATTTATTGAAGAGGTTGCCCTCAAATGTATGTGGTTGATGCTCTTATGGAGAATCAGTTGGCTGTCGATGTGTGGGTTTATTTCTGGGATCTCTATTCTGTTCCATTGGTCTATATGTCTATTTTTATGTCAGTAACATTGTTTTGGCTACTATGGCTTTGTAAGCATATCTTAAAATCAGCTGTTATGATATCTCCAGCTTTGCTTTTTTCGCCTAAGATTTTTGGCTACTTATGGTCTTTTGTGCTTCCATATGGACTTTAGAGTTATTTTTTCTATTTCTGCAAAGTCAGTTTTTTTATAGATAGCATATTATTGGTTCTTGTGTTTCTTTTTCAGAAATCTAACCAGCCAGTCTGGATAATTTAATTGGAGAATTTAACACATTAACATGCAAGGTTATTATTAGTAGATAAGGACTTACTCCTGGCAGTTTTTGATTTTCTTGTAGTTGTTCTGAATATTCTTTTTTTTTTTTTGTCTCCTCTTGTTCATGTTTATGGTTTGATGGTTTAGTGTATTGATAATGTTTGATTCTTTTCTATTAGTTTTCACGTGGGATTTATACTTTCCACAAGCTTTCCTGATGGTAGTCATCTTTCTTTCACTTCTGGATGCAGAAATTCCTTAGTCACCTTTGATAAGGTTAGTCTGATAATCATGAATTCTTTTAGCTTTTATTTGTCTTGGCAGGTACTTTTCCTTCCTTTATGAAGAATTGCCTTACCAGGTACAGTCATCTTTGTTGGCAATTATTTTCTTTCTGGTCTTTGACTACCATCCCATAACCTGGATCATAGGGTTTCTGCCGAAAAATCTGCTGTTAATCTAAAAGGGCTACATTAATGTGAATTTGCACTCTAAGCCTTTTCATTGTCGTGTTCGTTTGATGGTATGATTATAATATGCTGTGATGAAGATTTTCTCTGCTCATGCATATTTGGAGTCCTATAAACCTCTTATATTTGAATTTCTATTTGGGGCCTTATAAACCTCCTGTATATGAATGTCCACATCTTTTCCCAAGAGTAGGGATGTTTTCTGCTATTATTTAATTGAATAGGTTTTTTATGCCCTTAGATTTTTTTCTCTTTGCTTTTGGGGAATTGAAAAATGTGAATATTTGTTCATTCAATGGTTCCTGTAGGTCTTAAATATTCTCTTCATTCTATTTTTTCCCTGCCTTACTAGAAATTATCTTCAAGTTCAGGTATTCTTTTTCAAGGTTTCATGTGTATTATTTGGCATGTGTGTGTGGGGGGGAGGGTGTTACTAGGGGTTGATCCCAGGGTGCTCTACCACTGAGCTACACACCCAGCCATTTTTATTTTGAGGCAGGATCTCACTAAGTTGCCCGGGCTTGCCTCAACCTTGCAATCTTCCTGGTTCAGCCTCTTGGGTAGCTGGATTATAGGTGTGTGACACAGCACCTAGCATTTATTTGACTTGTTGGTCTCTTCATTTCTGTTTGGTTCTTTAAAAAAAAAACTTTATCTCTTTGCTGATTATCTCATTTATATCCTGCATTGCCATTCTAATTTCATTTATCTGCTTTTCTGTATTCTCTTGGATCTTGTTGACTTTGTTATAGTTATTCTTTAAAATTCTTTATCAGGCATTTCCTCCATTTTGATTTTGATGGGATCTGTTGCTAGAGCATTTTTATATTCTTTGAGAGGTGTCATATTGCCTTGTTTTTCATATTTCTTATTCTCCTACATTGAAATTTACATATCTGGTATATCAGGTATCTCTGCCACTTTATGGGGTACCTTGCTTAGCAAACAGCTTTCTCTTAAAGATGTATCATTAGGTATTGGTTTGTTGTGCAATGTTGGCTCCAATTCTATCTGGGCAGCATAGTGTAGTCTCCTAGTAGCTTCTTTGGCTGTGATTAATGACTTTTGATACATTGTGCACTGTGACAGAGTTGGAGCGACCCATTGCCTCTGCAGGCCATGTAGAAGTGAGGACATTTTAGCAATTCAGGCAGGGATGGTGCTGACAGCAGTGGGTGTGGGGTGCTCACTAGCTACTCCTAAACTGCCCACCATGGTATCTATCTTGCTGTGGGGGTTCCCTTGGGCACTTTTGATGCTAGCAAGTGTCTCTTAAAGCACTTCTCTTCCACTTAGTCACTGGTGTGGGCTCAGATTCTTCATGTGGAGAGTCATTGGGGTGAGTACCCCTCAATGGCACTCACAGCCAGTTCAGACAGCAGTATGTGGTCAGACCAGGTAAGGTGGCAGGTGGCAGTGGGGACCCTGTATGTGGATTGGTTGCAGGAAGTGGGGTGCTCCTCTCCTGCTTCAGTGACAGTGCCTCCCTGGGAGTAGGACCCCCGCTGGTCCTGGGCAGCATGCCGGGGGGGGGGGCAATAGCTGCCCTCCTCCTCCAACTCCTTCAGCTGTAGGGCCTATTTAGGAGCAAGTGGGAGTGGGCCCTGAATGGAGCCAGGGAAGTTGTTTTTGGTCCTGAGACTTGCATGCCCAGGGGTATAGTGACAGCTGGCGTGACAGACTTGCTTAAGCCCCCCTGAGCATGTCTATATGGCAGGGCAGCAGCGGGAACCACTGAAGGCAGTGGCCTTCAGTCCTGGAGCTGATACAGTCCATGCACAGCTGGCCACACCCTTGGTCTCAGGGACAGTGCCCTCCAGTCTCCTCTGTGTCACAACACACATACCCTACAGTGCAGAACACCCAGCAGGTATGGGTTACAGTCATTCTGTTGGACCAAGTTGGATTCATAAGGTGGCTCTCTCCTGAGTCAGTACAGTGGAATATCTGTTGGGTTGTAGAAATGGGATTACCCAGGTGTGTCTGACCCCCAGAGCAGTACCAATTCAGCTAAATAATAATAATAATAGTTTCCTTTTCAATATGGCTCCAGGCTACACTATGCTTGGTGTTCACTAGGAGATGGTGTTAGGTCCAAAGCAAGGCTACTGTGCAGATTTCTCTAAGGTTATTTATCTAAGTAGGCTGCAGGGACTAGGATTGCCAGCATTTGCACTGCTACCTTTTTCTGGGAGTCTCTCTCCCTTCCCCTGCAGAGAGGAAACCTCCCCTCCCCTGCTGTAGAACTGGGGCTGCAGTTGCTAACGTATTTTGTTTTTCTTCCTATCCTGTTGTCCTAGGTCTTTGACTCTTATAAGACTGTAATCTCTCTTTTGCTGATTTCCAGGTATTTTTCTACCAGCATTCACCTTGAAATGCAGCAATACCCCTGCTATTTTTTGTTTCTTTGGGAAGGAGGAAATGAGTACCAAGTACAAATATTTAGCCCTCTTTTCCTCTTAGCAGAATTTCTTGTTTAAATTTTTTTTATCAGTATATCAAAAGGGGGAAAAGGATCACATCAAATAATATCATCTCAACAAATATTTTTTAGAAATTTGGCCCCATGTATTTATAGGATATAGGATATCTATATAGGCAGATCTTTATTTGTTTGGTACTGGAGATTAAACCCAAGGGCTACCTCCAAGCTATACTCTTATTACTTTTCATTTTTTATTTTGAAACAGGGTTTCATTAAGTTACTGAGGCTGGCCTCCAGCCTGAGATCATTCTGCCTGAGCCTACCAAGTACTGGGATTACAGGTGTGCATCACCATCTCTGGGTAGGCAGATCTTAAAGCCACATTAAAGTGCTTTCCTTTCATAGCCTCTCTTAAATATTCTCCTTTTCCCCATGCTTCTGAAATTGTCAGGAGGAAGGGAATGGCAGCATTGATACATTCTCTAAGTTGGAATTTCTGCCAGCAACAGGCTAGATAGCCCTCCTCATCCCTCTGCCCCTCTACTGCTCTACTGGGAAGTTTTTTTTTTTTTTTTATTTTGTTGTTGTTTGTTTTGTTTTGTTTTAAGTACTGGGGATTGAACCCATGAGCATTCTACCTCTGAGCTACATCCTCAGCCCTATTTTTTATTCTTTATTTTGAAATGAGTCTCGCAAAATTGTGGATGGCCTCACTAAGTAGCTGAGGCTGGCCATGAACCTATGATCCTCCTGTCTCAGCCTCCCAAGTACTGGGATTACAAGTGTGTGCCACCCGCCTGGCCAATGAAGGTAAATTTTCAGAGCAAAAATTAACTCCTTGTAACACAACTTATCTAAGACAACCAAGAGAAATGAAGCTTCCTTAATGCATTTGGTTTTAATTACTGGGTCTCAGCCAAGTACAAAGTGAGTCCCCATAAACTTCAGACTGTTAACTCTCTCTAGCTTTATAGGCCCCTTTCCTATCCCTCCCCTCTCCAAGTAAGTGGGACTTACTTATTGAGGTTAAAATGAAGATTAATGACATTGCTCTAAGGTGGCTCTCTGCTTAGATCTTAAAAGGAATATTAAGCAAAATTCACAGCTACAATCAGCAAAAAAGTAATGACCATAAAAACATAGTTTGCTACCTAGATACCTTCTTTAGGGAACTATTAGAAGATTGGCAAACATACCCTTTCTGCTACAAATCTCACAGACTGCACACTGGTTCCATATAAATTGTCATTATACTGGCCGGCTTCTATAAATTTGTGCTCTTGGATATCTTTCTCCATTTGTTCTCTGGAAATGACAAAGTGATAGTCTCTGCCATCCACTTCATAGTCACGCTTTGGCCTCGTAGTATCTTTATAAAATAAGAAATAATAAAATTAAGATGTATTTATATCAATAAACATCCTTTCCTTTCGTTTTCTCCACCACACCCTCAACACAGATATATGTAATATGATGGATCATGTCATAGTAATAGGTACTAACCAGTCTTACCCTTCTACCATAAACAACTATAAAACTGGATAAAATATATAGAGCAGTTGTTTTTAGCCATCAGGTAACCAACAGTGCAGAGCTGTAATTTTGAGAGAAGAGACACAGGAAGGAAACTGCATTTGTTCCACCTCTCTTTCTGTCTAGGGGTCATTTCTAAATGGAGAGCCTAGAAGTCACATAGTGTTAGGAAACATTGTAGTTCAGCCAGAAGTGGGCATTCAATTGAGACTCCAGAAAGGCCACATCTTAGAATGTGACTTGGGACTTACTCTTGACCCACCTTTACAAGATCTAAAACCAAGCTGCAACTAGAACAAGGTAAACTATCAGGAGATTATTGCTTGCCAGAAAGAAAAAAAAATCACATAAAGGATGATAACAAAATACAGACTTAATAATGTAGCACTGTGATGTTTAATACAAAATTTTAAAAAAGTATGACACAAGCAAAGAAATAAAAAAGTCACACAACTAGGATGATAATTAGCATAAATCATCAATATGTTTAGGGATTTTAAATAATTAATAAGAGAATTACAGGTAGGACTGAAAGTCAGCAAATCTAACCATTTCACTTATGAAATGTTTTGATAAGAAGAGAAGGGGAAAATAATCTAGCAATATGACTTTAAAAAGTTAAGATATTTCTGATCTTTGACTAAGTTATTTCTAAGACTCTATCTTTAAAAATAGTCAGATGCAGTTTTATCCCTGAAGATGTTCATTATATTAATTTATAAATAATTATAATACATAGTTAGCTATATTTTATTATAATTCTGTGATGAAAAAGAAAATTCAAAATGTCTTTAAATGAGGAATGATTAGTTATGATGTAATAATCATTTAAAGTTAATGATAATAATAATCATTTAAAATAAAGTGTTTAACATTTCAGTACTACATATTTCTTCTAGAGTACTAAAAAAAATAAAAAAACCAGAAGGAATTATATGTGTATAGTACATGGACAAAAGAGTTCTAGATTGATTGCTGAATCTCATGAACCAGTTCCCAGCAAGGTCTCTGGGAAGAAGTCCTACCATAGGACATGGCCTGAGAAAGTCTTTAGATAGGAAGACAGAAGCGTGGTGGCGCACGCTTGTAATCCCAGCATTTGGGAGGCTGAGACCAGAGGATCCGGGTTCGCGGCCAGCCTCAGCTACCTAGTGAGGCACTCCGCAACTTAGTGAGATCCTGTCTCAAAATAAAGAATAAAAAATAGGGCTGGGGGGTATAGCTCGGAGGTAGAATGCCCTGACTTCAATCCCCAGTCCCGCAAAACAAAAACAAAAACAAAAACAAAAAAAAACTACATAAAAATTAAATGTTAAGCAAAAAAAAATTTATCACATGGAAAAATGCATGTGTTGGAAGAAAGAATAGATGGAAATTTAGCAAAATATTGTGCCTGTGATGTTCTTTCTGGGCATTGTGTGAGATTCTGTGTATTTTTTTTTTCTTGTTAACTGTCTTTTTAGCATTTTCAATTTCTTTAGAATGAACATGCATTGATTATCATAAAATAGTGCTATTAATGAAAAAAAGAGTAGTAGTATCTACAAGGTGATAGGAAAAGTAGAAACAGTGCCTAAAGACTTTGTTTTCTTTCTGTCAAAAGTGGAAGATCACACTGGAAGCTGCTATATACACCTAGGGTTTCATTTCTGTATTCCTATCTAAAGACTTTCTCAGGCCATGTCCTATGGTAGGACCTCTTCCCAGACACCTTGCTGGGAACTGGTTCATGAGATTCAGCAATCATCTAGAACTCTTTTTTCCATGTACTGCACACATATAATTCCTTCTGTTTTTTTTTTGTTTTGTTTTGTTTTTTTTTAGTACTCTAGAAGAAATATGTAGTACTGAAATGTTAAACACTTGAAATCAAAGGCTTGAAAAAATGTAGAGAGAGAAATAGTTATTGGGATCAGATTTAAGAGCTTCATTATCTATCTAGTAAGTTAAAATTTCACAGTGGGTTTGTCTACACACATAGACAGTCTCTATATATGGAGTGAGTGAGTGGAGAAGTGTGGTGATGGGGGAAGAGGTGCAGCAGATGGACTCTCACAGAGCTACCGAGGGACCCGGGAACCTGATGATTATAATGACAGAGCAAATGAAAGTCCATAGAGGCCTAGAGGGCATAGTCTTATACACCTTCTTGTCTTCATGTTACCAACACCTGGGACTGTCAAAACACACAGGAAAGGCTGTTTGATTTGGGGATGGACACATTAAGTCATACCAAGATAATTTATGTATGTCTTGCTTCTGATCTCCCAATTGAATGGAAAAAGATGCTACATTGGTAAAAAAAAATATCATTCATAAATCCCATGTTGTTTAAATTCTGGGAGTATACAAAGATTCCATTCTCCTTTCTAGGGGACTACTTGTCAGTTTGGAGAAAGTAAACACATGGCAACATGAATGAAAAGCGTTAAGAAGAGAAATGAAAGAAGGTGCTCAGTAATAGGTAACTGGTAATATTTAAATCACTAGTGAGACCCCTGGAAGGACAGGCTTACATTTTATCATGTCAAAAAGGATCCAAAATTTTTTCCTAGAAAAAAGAAAAATGATACTTACGAGGCACACAGGAGCCAAATTTATCAGGAAATTCAGATATCAAGTCATCATTAATTCGATCCTTCATGGGGCCCAGTATAATCACTGGCCGGGTATAGTTTACTGCAGATAAGGAAAGGAAGATGTAGATGAGGAGAAAGACTTGGAAACAACTGTAAAGTTGTCCTGCAAGGGTGATTCTTAAGGTAAAATTGCCAAACGGAAGAACTGCTAAGAGCGTAATGTTGGATAAATGACCCACACTGCCCTGCACGGGGAAATTAATGTTTCACTCTCAGGACGTTAGCTTATCTATTTTCTGGAATTTACTGACAAGGAAAAGCATTCAACGAAAAGAACCATTTGGAGGAGTTTTGCTTATTCTCAAGCTCTGCCTACACAATGTCAAAACACCTGAATTTAGTCACTGGAGTGGGAGAAAAAAAAAAAAAAAAAGAACTCAAACCAGCTGTTTGGCCATTATTTAAAAGTAATTGTTAGTAGTAATGACATCTTGTTTTTATACTTTCTTTTCCTCAGCTCAAAATACACTCTATTCTGGGGTTTTCCCAATTTTTTTTGTATCTGGGATTAGATGTTCATTTGGTCCAACTCCCCATAGATGCTTGAATTTTTCTGTGCAACATCGTTGTCAGTAGCTAACAATCTGTATAAATGCTTCTAGTAAAAGGAAGTCAGTTTCCCTGCTGCTCAAGCCCGTAGATGGCCTCTATCTTAGGTCTGCTAGAAAGTCTTTCTCAATGACATCTGCTTCTCAGGGTATTTATCCATCAGGCCTGTGGCTGGGGCTTTTCAGGTGATTTGGATGTGCTTCTTCCTATTGGGTGCCACTTATCTGAAGGGCCGCCCCATCATCTTGGGAGCTGGTATTGCCCATGCTCGGCTTGGAAGTTGTGTTAAAGCCAAAGAAAGAAAGCAGGGTATGGTTTGGGGACAACTGAGCATTACAATGTGCATGTTAAGTGCTTATTAACATTCACACATTCCTTAGTCCTTCACTCTTTCCCTCCTTCAATGGTGTCATCTTGGAAATCAGGACCCAGAGCATGCGAAGAAACTTACTTTCCTGCCTCGTGACAGGCTCATAGGAAAGAATGAGGTCTTCTTGTCCTCCTGAGAAGAAAAGAAAGGAAAATTACAGTCGACTAACAACTAGTTATACACTATAGCTACAGTCCCTGCTCTGAGACTCAGGAAAAGGCACAGTTCAGGGTTAATTTTCTTTGCTCTCTCTCTTTGAACCATTACAAAATCCTATTCATCCTCATAAACTCTAGCACTATTTTGGTGTCAAGTTTCCACAGTCATAACTCTAAGCAATAACTGGCTGCTAGTCACTGCAGCAAGGCAGTGATCTGTGGGACAGCTTTCTGTCTCACATTAGAAATGGAGTGCCATGCCTCTATACCAAGCATTGCCACCTAAATAAAGACACTTAGCTCAAGGAAAAGGGCTGCTGAATAGCTTGTTGCTACCTACTCTATTCCTTTCATTTCATCATCTATTTTATTTCCCTAAGAAACAACATTGTTCAAAAGCAAATGTCTGTTACTTTCATTCTAAACATTTCACTAGAATAGATTACAGGACACTAAGGCTTTTACTCTAATATTAAGTTATTTGGACAATTCTGTGGGTCAATTAAAGAAGATTAAGAATCAAGAAGATGCTGGGGCTATAGCTCAGTGTTAGAGTGCCTGGCATGTGTGAGGTCCTTGGTTTGATCTCCAGTGCCAACAGCAACAAAAATTGAGAGGAGTACCCTATATCTTTGGTTATAAGTGCAGCTAAATCATGCCTTGAGACTTCAGGAAGAAAACTAAAGAAGATGATGTAGGAAAAGTGATGTAGGAAAAGTGTCAACAATGGCCTCTAGTGTCATTTGCTATAAGCCTTCTGATTTAGGGTGGGACTCAAGTCAACAAATAACTGTGGAGAGTAAATTGGGTTTGGTAATTATTTTTTTTAGTCATCTATTTTATCCAATTGATCAGCTGTCATCTATTTTATCCAATTGATCAAAGGATTTGTCCAATAAAGCCACAAATCCTGGAAAGTCTGTTCTTATCTATTTACAGTAGGCCTTGCACTGACTAACTTTTGGTGGGAAAATAGGGCTGTTGGAATTTGTGCAGGCTAGAGGAGAAGCAACAGAGCATAAAATCGTCTTTCCTGAAGCCAAAGGGCAGTTAACCTCATCGCTTTCTGTGCTCCCCAAAACACATTCACAGTCTGCCAGTGTGAGGTTCTCCTTCAGTAGCCTCAGGACCAGGGAAAGGTGAGTTAATTTAAAAAAAGGAGGTAATGTCATAGATGATTTTGATTATGGCATCTGATTTTGGGAAGTTAAACAACTTGTGGGTAGAGTTGTAGAGTACTGATGTCATCCTGGAGCCTTGGTGGCTGGGGTGTAGGGTGTGTGGGGTTTTCTTACTTTTTCAGGCACATAGGCTTAATTTATATCTGCTTTCTACCTCAAGGAGGGCTTGCTCTCAGGATGACACTGCCAGGCCATACTGCATCCTAAAGGTATAGAGAGGGGGCCTGATGCTCCTCCCAAGTGACAACTATGCATGGCTGCCCCAGAGGGGTTCAGGGAACTTTCCCACATCTGAGCTGGAATTTGATGTGCAGTGAGTCCCAATCACAATTTTTTTTTTCTATTCAGGAAAAGAATGATTCTCTTTGAATAATCCAAACTACAAAAATTTGGAGTCTATGGAAAAAAAAACAAAACAAAGGTGGTTGATTTCTGAGCCCCAATTATCTAAAGCCTGAGATAAATAGAGGTCATAAGTGTAAAAATTATTGGGGAAAAAGTAAAGTTTTGGGGATAGAAACACAATAGACTAACTCTGTAATGTAAGATAATAATTTTATGGGGAATTCTACTTAAAATAATTAATGCATGAGAGGAGATTGATCATGGGATAGCCAAGCTTCAAATACCAGGTGATATTTGAGTCTCCCCATTATCCTGGGAACTCCATAAAGGCAGACTGAGCTTCATTCATCACTGTGTCTCCAGCACTCATTCAAGTGGTTAACGTAAAGAAAGATGTCAGAGAATTCACATCCTGACTTCATTCGTGAAAAACAGGATGAGTAACGAGGCCAAAGATAGGTTCTGCTTTGTGTTTCTGTCAATATGATAATTTTCACTTTGGGAAATCTGGGTTTCTCTAAATAAGCATAACACGTCATGCTTCCATATGCATCTCTTTCCAGTAGTCTTGCAAATCATTCTAAAGGCAAGCCTTAAATAAAATGTTTGATGTCAGTAGTATAATCTGTGATTCAGAAAATCAGGGCAAAACAGAACTTCTATTAACTTCATCAGAGAGTTCTACAGTTATTTGTTTATCCATTTTGAGAGCAGTAGCAATGGTGACTCCTTCATGTCAAGACCCTGTACCACCAGGTACTAGGTAATACCCGGAAAACCTGTAGGATCATTGTGGGGGTTGGCATTATGTAAAAGCTGTGAATCCAGCAACTACAGCCAATTTCCACTTTCATGTTCAAGAATGAAAAGCCCTGTGAGTAATGGACTGGAGAAAAGAGGGGAAGGAAAGAAGTTCATGTCAATGAAGGAAAGAAAATTTACTCTGCAGGTCTAGAGGGGCTTTCACATACTTTGGTTTCTGTTATTCACAGCCTTTCTTAGGTAGGAGGTACTCTAATGATCCCCATCTTACAAATGAAGAAGCTGAGGTTCAGAGATGTTCATAAGGTCTGTTTCCTAACCATTAGTGGAATCAAGTTAAACCACATCTCTTTTGACTCTGTTCAGTATATCATACTCTCTGGAAAGAGTGGGAGATGTAGACTTCTCTGTGGGGCTGGGGTACAACTCAGTAATAAACAAAGGACGATGGAGTCCGAAACCAGGTCATAAGGTGTCCCATTTCTATATACCAGCTCTTTAAAAAAAACACTACTGTGCCATTTCCATAGAACAGTCATCCTTGGTAGTTTTTCTATTTTTTCCTCAGAAGAGGTTGGCACACAGAAATAACAGCTGGCAAAAAGGTACAAACTCTTTCTTAGTCTTGATTTGGCAATACATGGCTGGAAGTGGGCGAGCAGCACAGAGCTGTGTGTGGATGTTCACAGCTGTCAGAGACTTGGCAGAGCACTGTGACAGTCTCCAGGAGCCACTCTGTGTGTACACTGGAAGCAAGTTACAGTGCGATGTGTAGGAAATAAGACCCCAGAATGCCTTTGGGATAGGAAAAAGCAAGTTGCTGTTCTTTAGGAATTCTTGGAAATAAGAAGATAGAGAGGGGCAGGAAGTGACAACCAGTGGTTGGATATGTAATATTCTAAGTCCAGGTTCTAGTGCCTGCATATGGTGACTATTAACAACAAATTAGGTTCTTAGAGCCACAGAATGATTGCACTAAGAAAGGGGTTGCAGGTCATGTGCTTCTTAGGTGGTAAGTAGGCAGCACATGTTACTCCACCACTCTGTGTTCTTGATGGGAATCCTCAATGTAGCCTCAAAATACTTTTCAATACAGTCCCTCAGGCAGCTATTATATCTATTGATCACAATTGAAATTTTGATTAAAGTTTGTTTTTCACCTCCATTTTACATAAAGGAGAGCTTGTGACTATGAGTAATTTTTCAAAGCTATGTAGTTTCTCCATAGGATGTTCAGATGATTCAGTTACTCAATATACATAAAGTCCTAAAATAAGGGTTAGCATACAGCTAATGGTATATAAATGTTGGAAATTTTTGTTGATTTGATGGACAGTACAAAAAGGTTGACATATTCTAGATAAGACATCAAGAGGCTTGGATCACAAACTATAGGGAAGGATGAAAAACATGTAGGATTCAGAATGAAAGGTCTAGGTTGGAACCACAGCCACCAATAGGTCCCACTTGTTGGTGAGGCTTGCAGCCTCGTGGAACTTCAGCTTCCTCCTATGTAAGTGGGCTATTAATGTCAGACACAGCTACTAGTTTTGTTGCAGAAGTCCAATGAGATAATAGATGTAATGAAAAAATTGCCTTATAAAGACTAAAGAACTAATGGTTTCTAAGGGCACCTCGAGAAGAGTGGAGTGAGATGAAGAATCTGGGCACTGTTTTCACTGACTCCAAGTGGAGGAATTTTGGGTCTCTTCATCTTAACATGTCTGTTTCGCTCAGATAATTTCTTCAAGATCCTTGCTTTGAAAATCTTACTTAGCTAGTGAACACTGATGGGTTAGAAGGGTAATTAGCTCCCACATGTCCATGACATATAGAGAGCTTTGCTGAGATTTGAGAAGGCAGGCCTTCAGTTACACAAATTTGTCTGCTCCCTGTTGTACCTGTTTGGTATTTACGCCTTAGTACTAGGGTGATGGAAAGGACTGGTACTTAACAGCCAAAAATACAAGCCAGCACTTCACTACTTTATTGACAGAAATCTGGAACTAGGCAATAATTAAAGATAGTTTTGAGGTGGCATTTTGTGTAATTAGTCAATGTACCCTGTAATTAACTGCATTTTCATTACTTCTCAATGTAGTTGAACTTGGAGAACGTAATTATTCTGAATGCTTGAGATGCTGCTGCAGATGTCAGAACTATTTATCAGAAGTTGAAGTCTGTGTACATGTACGTGTGGGGAGTATGTCTCAGGGAATTTATCACACTTTCAGGCAAGGTTGCCAAAATATGTGACTCCAGGACACAGTGTAGATGGTGCCATTGGGATTGTGAAACACAATGGCTTGGAACTATTCTCACTACTCACATCTATTATTTATTATTATTATTATTAATTAATTTTTAAGCCATTTTTGTCCCTAGAATAGACATTGCATGGTTCTAAAAGTAAAATAGAACTCCTGAACATTGATGAAAAGAGAGTATTTTGGATTTATTTATACTGCTATTCATAAGACATAAAGTTAGTTGTAACTAAAGCAAAAGCCAGGAATTCACTAGAAAAATGCAGCCTATTTTGATATCAAAGTTTCTACTTTCTGGAAAACATGTCTGTGCCAAGGTTTTGTGCTTTTTGTTGTGATACTACCCTTTCTATAAAGTTCCTTCCTCATCTTGTCTAGCTGGCAAGTACCTCATTTTTTCAAAGCTCAGCTCACAGGCCTTTTCCTCTCTGAAACCACCTCTGTTGCTCCCATTAGTCTTCAGGCAAACTTCTATCCTAGTACCCACCACACTTGGTGTGCATTTCCACTTCTTGAAATGAAATTTCTCTCTCCTACTATGTGTGGGCTGAGACTCAGAGTTAGTTTATTTTCACATTAGATCTCATGGTACCTGTGAAGGAGACCTGGCACATGGCAGATGCCAAATAAGTGAATATTCCTTTGGAATTTCTTATATTTGTATCTTGTAGAACAAATTTTTCCCTCTGCGCTTTGACAGATGACTTTTATTCATTTGTAAAGGAAATCTGATTGGTTGACTTTCTATTACTTCAGATGAGACCTGAGCCAATATTAATGATTAGACCCTACTAATATCACATTACCTATCCCCAACTCTCCTCTTTAATTCAAGATACATATAAGTGTTTCTTTTATTTAATAAACTTATATGCAGCTACTATTTGAAAATGAAAAGTGATTGGTGTCATCATGGTGGCCACTTCAAAAACTTGTCAAGCAGCTGAAAGCTTTGGTCCAATTTTTGTAACTTAATGATTCTGGAAAAATATTCCCACCTCTTAAATAAGAGGAGCCTCTAAAGTAATGTAAAAGTGCTACTTCCAAAGGAAAAGGTAGTTCTTGTATATGGATTCCATACAAAGACTCAAGAACAAGGCATGATATTTTCCTCTTCTGTATCTCTATTGGATGAAAGCACACTTGAGAATTGAAAACTGAGCAATATAGAAATTAGTGTCATTGGTCTTCATGAAACCCAGCAAATAAGTTATATTTTTCTCATACTAAATTGAGAAAGACAAACTTTGTCCACTTATTCTTGGCCTGGTTTTTTGGTTTAAATCAAATGAAGAGTGGGAGAGGCAAGTTTGTTTTCCAAAGTTGGGTTAATCATAAAATTATGAGTAGGAAGAATGGAAGAATGTTAAGAACCATGTTAAAAACAAGAATACTTTTCATTCTTCCATTAATAAGACAATTGGGTGATTCTAATATCATACAATTGATGTCTCATCACAATTTTTGTCATTTTCTTCTTGGATCTATCTCATCTCCCTCCTCTGGCCCCTACCTTGACCTGCCATCTGCCTTTCTTAAAATCCAAATTTAATTTACTATACTCTAAGAACACTATTTGGCACTCCATCTCAAAAAAGGCATGGTTTTATAAAGTATCATGGTATAATGGGGAAAATACCCCAAATGACTTGAGTTTTTCATTTCTAAAATATTTAAGCAAAAAAATATTTAAGCTGCCTTGGTAGCTGAGGGTCATGTATGGGGCCTGCAGTTTTCTAATAACCTTGGCAATTGCTTTTTGGGTAACTCGTTTCACTAAGGAGTACAAATTAATATTATAGAAATCATAAGAATTCCAGTGATAATATATAACTATATTAGTCACCAAAAACCATGAGAACTGATCAAAAGGATGTGCTTGGTGTTTGGTGAATATTTCCATACACTAAACAAATGGCTTGAAGTGACCATAGAAAGGCCAGAAAGAATTTTTAAATAGTTACCTGTGGTTTCAGTTATACTTTTTGACCCAAAAATATTTGTTTACTCCCATCCCCCAGAAGGGGGGAGTAGGAGTTCTTTCAACATTTGAGGATGAAACTTTTTCATCACTTTCCCAGCCATCCTCTAAATAAAGTTAGATAGATAAATGTAGTAGCTACCTTAAAAATATTAATCAAGGAAAAAGTGATATGAAAGTTTCTCACCTGATTTTAAAGGAACATTGTAATTTATAAAGATTTCTCTTGGAAAGGGAGGGCAGGAACCCAAAGGAAAAGGCAAAATAAGGAAAATAAAATTGTGATGACTTTTACATCCTCCTGCAGGGAGTTTAAGTTGTTTTGGGGAGGTAGAATGTCAAAATCCACCACATTGAACTTTTCTTGAACCTCCTCATGAGAATTGAATCACTGGTCACAATCAGCTGAGGTTGGAACTGATACTAGCAAGCCTGTGACTGCTTGCACAAATCATGTAAGGATCTGCTGATGGCTCTAGTGTCTTTTGTATCTTTCCAAGAAAAAAAAAAAAAGCCAATTTCATTACAAGCCATTTGCTTTGGATAAAGATGATCAAAGGCAGCAATTGAAAAACAACAACTAAAATCTGAAATGATCACCACAGGCAATGGGGCAGTTGCAAAGAAAAGAACCGCAAACCAAAGCCATAACTTACGGTAGCTACTTTCGCTATCGCTGGCATTAGAAGAAACATGTTCTGCAAGAACAGCACAGCAAATTAAAGCGAGACCAAGCATTGGAGTGCAGCCAGAACTGAAAGAAAGACTCATGCAAGGCTACTAGAGATGTGAGCAAAAGGCAAGTAAAAGGCCACAGAGCAGACTGCATTAAGAAAATTCGGATAAGGTAAAGAAGATGAAAACTTTATCGCCATTTTACAGGAACCTGCTGCTTGATTGCTGGTTCTTCCTTTTAGCAAATAAGGAAAGTATTTTCAATTACAAAAAATTAATAATGTTAACCCAGGTAATTTGCTTTTCAAAAATATTATGACCCATTTATATAGCTCTGGCTTTCTAGAGTCATATTACAAAGGTCAGTGTGTCTACTGAATGTTTTCTTAACTATAAATTCAGGAACTTCTGGTAGGTGGGCACTGTTTTCTTGCAGGCTTTTTTGTCTCTCTATTTTAGCCTTTAATCATTTTATGGGAACATTGCATTTCAAATTGCCAATCGGTCCCTGGAATCTCTTGATTTCTATTTAAATATTTCATAAACAGCTGGGTGCTGAGACAGGAGGATTACAGACTTGAGACCAGCTTCATCAATTTAAGGAGACCTTCAGCAACTTAGCAAGACCCTGTTTTAAAATAAAAAAATAAAATAGGGCTGGGGGTGTAACTCAGAGGTAGACTGGCCCTAGGTTTAATCCCCAGTACTACAAATAAATACTTCATAGACTAACTCTCAGGCTAAGAAGGGATTCTTGAACATCTTTCCTGCTTCACAGAGTGAACAGAAAATCTTGGAGAAAGAAATGACTCATTGAACAATGTTTCATGGATTGGTTCACTATTTCCTTGTTTTCATATTAAGATCTGTGGGTGGGGAGCTAGTAGACTCTGGGGGAATCAAACAGGCAGGAGATAAGTGGCCTGATGCCCAGCACAAGTTCTGGCATGAAATATGTTCTTACTTAATTCTGAATGATGTGCTTGTAGAATGACATTCCAAATTGATTTTCTTTTCATATAAACATAGCTTAGCTAACATAGCAGGGATGCATGTATTGGTTATATGCCAGAAATGGAGCTTTTATTTCCAGAGTCATTTTCTGTCATCTGTACTATTTGTGAAGTTATAGATGATCAATTCATCAGATTTCTCAACTTCTTTGCATATCACTTTAGTTAAGTATATGTGACTACTTGATATCTGAGCCTAATTGGCAATAACTTCAGATTTTTTAAAGTGACATTTCTAGAAAGAGAAAAAGTATATAACATTATTCTCTAACAGCAAAAAGTGCTTTAAAATTCTTTGATATATACATTCTTGCCAGCTAACTAGTAGTTTTAGAACATAAAATGAATGAAAACCAAAGCATGAGTTACATTTACATAAATCATTTCTTTTTTTGTTGGTCCCTGGCCAAAACTGCATTGCTAATTTGAGCTCATAATTTGTAAGTGCAAAGGGGTACTCGGGAAAGAAATGTGCATGTGTCTGTACAAATTTATCTTTTATCACTCTAAAGTTAGTCAAGGCACAAACCCAACAATAGTGTATCTTCATAGATCTTATACCTTAAGTACCTTGAATTGTATATGACAGTATTTTTTGCTTGCTTTTCATTTTTATTCATTAAATCTGCTCTTTTTATGAGAGCAAACAAATACATGGACATTCTGGGTTTAAAAGGGCATCCTTAATATTTTCAATATTACAGTAGCAATTACTTTTTAGTGATGTTCATTATTAATAATATATTAAAATACTTCTTTTTTCCCTCCAAAATTTAAAACTTACAAATTCTCTCTGGTGTTGTTGACACTATGCAGATAATGTTCAAATAAATATTTGAACATTAGCAACTAATTCAAATGAAATTTCATATCATAAAGTGTCTCAATGATAAGATAAAGTTTTCATCTTTAAGGAGACCAGTACTCTTTATTAGATTGTTTTCTATGTATACATATATAAAAAAACCACTTCAAATCAGCAGCTTGAATTATGAAAGGTATCATTAAGCAAGGTTATATAAACAGCCCTTGAAAACAAAGTCCAGCTCAATACTTTTTTGTTTTACAAAATGAAATGAACAGCTTCTAAAAATATTGCCCATAGCTGTCAAATTAAACAAAACAAAATTAAACACATAATACAAATGCAAAAGACATAAAATTCTGTTCGTATTTCATTGGTGCCTATACAATGGGATTAGTATTAAAGAAAAATCATAGTATAGTATATTTATACATAGGATAATTATTTTTAATTGCTAAGAGCAATGAGACACAAACCAAAGATATGAATAACTAGAAAATGTAAAAGTCTAATACATTTTATTTTTATCCTATAGTATAAAATGAAGACCTTATTAGGTAATGCAGCTAATCACTGATAGAAAAAGATATTAATACATATCTAAGACTCTATCATACAAACGTTTCAAGCAGGATCACTGCAAGTCAGAAAAAAGTCAATGAAAGTTAATAACAAGGAATTATTCATGGAAGACCAGATAGCTTAATATTTACTTTTTGAGAATGCATGTTCCTTTTGGCTACAAAACAGCTCCTTTACTTTTAGCAAAGTATAATTTAATTATGGAATTTGAAGGCAGAGCAAACAGCATAAAGTATACTTCTACTTGCTGTTCTAGAACATTCAGCTCACCCTTTCTTTCAACATGGTGCCTTGCTCTCTGGGAGGATCTAGGCGGCCGAGCAAGTGAGGCCAGGGTGGGCATCGAGACCATGTTGGCCATGTCACATGGTCAGAAAGGGAAGCTGTTAACCGCAACAGAAGTTAGAGTGCCTGACACACTGCTTTTAAATGCTGACATGCAGAACAAAACGATTGAAAATTATTTTGTTGTAGCATTCACAGCTAGGTAACAAATAAAACTCGTATCTTGTGCATGCTAGGAGTGAAAGGCCCTTAGGAAAAGGAACAAAAGCCAAACTCAAAAGGAAAGGAAAAGAAAAGAAAAGTTACAGTGACCATTCCTGGAAACTTACTCAGAGTCTTTGTTCCATAACCGTCGTCACCTAATCCGGGGATGTCCTGCATGGAAGTCCCCAGAGAGAGCAATGAGAGAGGAAGAACAGCCACGGAAGAGGAAGGAAGAAGTCAGTGGAGTTGAAATGGATACTACCATGACAGACCATGTTGCCTCAGCAATCTGGATCCCACTCTCTCTTCTTTTGAAACAACATTCATCTCAAGCTCCCCGGACTGAGACTTAGGAAGGAATTTCTGATATTTAAAGCAATCCCAAAGGTTTAAGCAGAAGATTGAAAAAATAATGAGAAAAGAAATATTGAGCAAATGTCATTTTTGACCACTGTCAATGTTGCCACAGAAATGTCCCATTTAGAGGAACAATCTCTTCCACATTTCATATCAAATTCTAAGATTTAGTATGCACCATTACAAGCTCACTGCTAAGCAAACATTTAATGTTTTCTAGGAGGGAAAGAGTGAGCAAATGTGCCAGAAACCAATAAAGGTAATTTAATTGCTCCTAATTACTTAGCATTCCAAAAAGTAGATATGACAGTGGAATCCAGTATTCCTACCCAGAAAATAAATTCGTCTCAAGCCCTTGCAAGACAGAAAAAGCAAACCAGACCCATTCCTGGTCACAAATCAGTGCTGGTTGGAAGTGAAGTCCCTGCTTCAGCAATTCCCTCTCCAATGCATTCTGCAAAGAAGAGGAACAAGAGGGGAAGGATCCAGACTGCAATCAAACACTGGTCACAGTAGTACGACCTGACCTGCCTGCCTGCCATGTTGTTTGCCTAGGCGTGTGGCGTGGGAGAGCCTACGTCATGCGTGTTGCCCGTGAAGGATTTTTTTTTCTCCTGTGTTGCATGTGACATTATCTTCGAGAGTCTACTTACGTTCAGGATCACTGGTTTCCTGCTCACTCTGCTCCTTGTTCTTGTAGAATGGGAATTTTCGTGAAAAGATGAAGCTCTTTTTACGCTTGTCATTGAATGACTGTGAAGGAGAAAAGGCATGGGGCAAAAACAGGGGACGTCTAATTGTTGTCACACTCATGCTGACAAAACAACTAGTTTGTAAAAGCAGAGAGAGCTGTAGTGACGCAAGCGGCTGCTCTACAGAGGTGCCAGAGGGGTCTACAGGAAGATTTTAGTTTCAAGGGGTGTAAATTCTGAATTATGACACATTGGAAAAATTTCCTCTTGATTAAAAGAGAGAGAGAGAAAGACTAAAAGACTGCTCACAGATAAATGATGATGGAAGGAAAGAGTCTTAAATTGGAAGATTCAGAGTCTTTGGTCCTTTATTTTGAGAGTCCCTCACCTTTGACAGGTAACTGAATCTCTCTGAACCTCACTGTCTTCATCTACAAAACATGAATTATAATAATAGTTCTTGGTTGTAAGACTCACATAAGATATATAAATATAAAGTGCTATTTAAATGGATCTTATCATCATCAGGTAGGAAAGACTATTAGAGAAACTAGTTTTTTATTCAGTGTCTATCTTCTAAAAACTTGAATTTTGAATTACTTTATCCTGAATTTAATTAAAATTGTGCAGGGAAATATGTAGATTTATACTATATGGTAATTACAATCTCATACAGATATATGATAATTGTAGTATAACATTTTTATTCAAATGATAATTTAAGGATGACTTAGCATTGAGCCCACATTCTGTAGACAGGGAGCCAGAAGCACAAAGAGATTGAGTCCCATGCCAATACCACAGAGGCAACTGATGACAGCTAGGAGACAGTCAACCAAAAGCTGTTAAATTTGCTGCTGAATTGGCATTAACTTGATATGCACCCAGCAAAGGAGAAATGACAGTCACTCATCCATATTCTGATAAGATAAAAATAATGTAAGAATGACTGTCTATAAAGTGTAAACTCCTTCATTAACTTAAATTAGGCCACATTAAAATGATACACATGCACATATATACATATAATATTAAAAATGCAGTCATTGAAGTAAATATCATGGTGTCACCTAAAGACATAAGAAAATTTCATTTATTCCTCTGTTGTTAGTGTGTGAATGCTTTGTGGGTTCTTCTTTGGGAAATATGTTCATAATCATTTTGCAAGCCATAGATTATGCAAATCTTGTTAATTTCATATTCATATGTAATTTTAAAAATTTTTCACTAGCTCAAGTACCACCCCTTTATTTAACAGATTTGGCTTTGAGGGTCTTCTAGTTGCCTAAAAATATTAAAATCATTCCCCAAAGAATGAGGTGTGTTACCACTTGGGTTTTAAAATGAATGTACCAATGGCTATGAAGGTAATTTGGACAGGGGTATTCTAAAACATTTTTAGCAATGGCAGCAGATAGTAAAAAATGTAGAGCCAGCAAGGTGACTACTAGAAAGAATGAGCACTTGTTTGGATGTCTGCATTTTGTCCCACTAGTGAGACCTAGTCATGTGCTCTTATGGATTTGACACTTGACAAAATGATGCAAATAACTTACTTTGGGTACACATGTATTCCTATATCAAATATACATTTTGGTAATCATGTTCATTTTGGAACTAAATTCATATTCATTTTAGATTAAAATCATGTTCATTTTGGACTAAGTACTAAAATGTAAAATGAAGTGCTGTTGCCTTCAGTAAGTTAGTCATTACTTTTTTAGATACTAGGAATTTTCACCCAAGTCACTGGAGCTTAACTTTACGTCATATTAAGAAGTTTATATAAAAATAATAAAATATTAAAAAATTTATGAGGTTAGGGGACACATTTTATATTTCACATTAAAGTACTAAAAATATGTTCTTAGGAGAAAAGATTGCTTCAGAACTTACTACTCTGCTGACAGCACCCGTGCTCAGTAGAGTTTGATCATAATTTGTAATTGAGGATTGGTGGCCAAAGATAAGGTTGGGAACTGCCCCTAAATTTTCCCAGTTAAGAATGATAATCCTTAAAAGAATATTAAATATTCTTGCATCACTCCAGTTTCATGCCACTTTTACATTTCAAGCATATTTAAACTTCAGTAACTGAAAATAAAAGAAAAAATATGTAAGAATTAATGGCATGTGATATTGCAAGGTATGGTAGACATTTATCTTCAACAGTACAGATGACTTTTCATGCAGAAAAATATGAATTTTCATGCAAATACAAAACAGTGCCAAGAGGAGGAAAGCCTGGGGTGAAAACACACAAAGATGGGTAATGTAGAGGCCTTTGGGGCCCCAAATAGAGTTGCATGCAAACCACATCACTTAAATTGTCTCAAGGGTCAAAGGAAAATGAAATGGCGTTGTCTGTGACTCATTCTTTTATGTTTCCAAGCAAGGAATGTAATGTGTTAACATTTCCCAAGTATGAAAATGTTGTGTATCATGAGTTATTTGATTGGGACATAATAATACTAAGCACACTTTTTAAAAGAACAGAAAATACATAATACTTCAGAAATAAAATTTTCTAACATAGTCTTATTGGCAAAAACCGTTGTGCATTGGAATTAAAGAGAAGGTAATGAAATTTTTGGTGGTTAGACTTCCCTACATTTATGGGTACAAAACCAAATCACAATTTCAGCACACATAGATTTAAAAGGCACACATTGAGGGTCTTATTTCAACATTTTAACTGTAAATGATTATAATGCTCTTATATTATTCTGTTTTTATTAGACATGTGTAAGACCATTAGATAAGATTTTTGCTGTTGAATTTTTCCTTTAGTGTAGAAAAGGAAAATCTGTTACATGAGTACCAGGTGAGAATAATAAATTAGCACTTTTGCTATTTGTAGAACACACGATTCTAATGTAACTTATGGCCAGTTTACAGCTCTATTCTTAATCATACTTGATTAGTGCTATTCTTTCTCTTCCTATGTTACAGCATCTTCAATCTTGTCTATTTCTTTCATGTCAGGAAACTTCTTTGAATAGAGACTTGGAAAATACCAATCAAGTGTGGCAGGGGGTAAGTTGGCATATCTAAGAATTTTACTTCGAGGTTTGACCTGGATGATTGAGTTTTCATGAGTAAAAGTGATAAAACAACTAAAATTTATTGAGTACTTATGTGCTAAGTTTGGTTCTAAAAGCTTTATATGTTTCAATCTCCTTGCTAACTTTATAAAGTTTGTCCCAATGTTATTCCCATTCGTACCCAGAGTCAAACAGGTGGTGAGCAGCAAAATCAGGAATTGAATTTGCAAATATTCTTGGTTGCAACTATCTTTTCTTAATATGAGCACAAGAAGTTTCTGAAACCCAAGTTTCCTCCAAGTTTATATTTAAATTTATTAACATTTGACTCTCTGAGGTGATGCCACAGTCTTTCCTAAAGCTTCACTGTATGACAATTATTTACTTAAGCAATAACATCTCTGTTGGTTATCCTACTATAATTTTTTTTTTTGTATACTGATTCATGTTTTTGAAGGCTCTACTACATTTTTCTAATCATGATAATATAATAGAAAGAATTCCATTAAGATGGGTCAGGCATGGCAATATAAAAGTAACTGGAAATAACAGGGAAGTTTACAGAGAAAAATAGCTTGATGGTAGCTGGGTAGAGTGTGATGGTTACATAATCTTACAAATATGCTAAAACACATTGAATTGTATACTTTAAGTGAGTGAATTGTATCCTATATGAAATATATCTCAATAATGCCATTTTTTAAGAAAAGGAAATCCTCAACCTCATACCATGAGATGAAAGAAAACAATTACAGTTGGCTTTTATTTTATACAGTGTAAATATTTTTTATCTTCAAGAGGAAACCATTCTTGCAATCAGAGCCACATGTCTTTTGTTTATCTGATTCTTTTTTTTCTTAAATGAATACCTTTCATGTTGTGACAGACATAAGAACACTCCTATCAGGAGTCAACATTCTATCACTGTCATTCACAAGTCACCAGGTTGTTAGGTCAAAAATGGCATGAAGTTGCTCAGCCTAACCCTCAGATATAATGCAAGGGAAAAATCTCAAGTCTTGAAAAACACATGATCAAATGTTATATGTGATTCTTATTTAGAATTAAAGTAAACATTTTAAGTAAAATGTATAAGATAATCAGGACATTTGAACATCAACTGCTTATTTGGTGATATTAAGGAATTATAATATTTTAGACTTGATACTGAATGATATTTATTCAAAGATGTTTGAAGAAAATTTTTCTTATAATTAAAGACATACAATGACATATTGATGGATACATTAATATGGATGTCTTCAACATAATGATGATGAACTTAACCCAAACAGTTTCTTTCAGAGACTAATGATTGACTTATTCTGATGTGAAGGAAAACAAAAAAAGTCAAATCACTCCTTCTCCTACTAAAATTACATGTTCTTAAAGACACATGAGTGAATCTTGGCAGATTTTTATCCTTCTCATCCTGAAAACTTTAAAACTATGCACATGTTTCAGTTTTTTTCCTCACCTTCCTGTTCTAATTTCTCAAGCTTCAAGTGTTTCATACTTCTAAAATGTCACCTTCGTGATAAGAATGTTCTCTGGGTGGAATTTAGATTTAAGTTTATATTGAGCTCAGATACACCTTTTCTGTAGCTGCCTTATTATTTTTATAAGGCTTTTTTTCATTAATCGTTTTCCCCTGGAAAAGTTGCTACTATAAATTTGTACCATCACTTATCACACATATCTTGTTTTTCATGTACACACAAAAAAGGCAAAACAAGGTATATTAAAGAACAAGTAATAATGAGACAAGAGGAGCTAAAGAAAAGACAAAAATTGGATGGCTATTTTTATATTCTCAGAAATATATCTATATGAATGAGGGTATACATATGGGTGTCTATAACATTTTCCAAATAAAAATTCTGTTCACAACCTTAATGAATTAATGGATCTAGGCACTGAGCATCAGTCATCACAAAATGATAATAAAGTATTATGAGCCTTGTGAGGGACAAACAAAATATTACTATGAAGTAGCCTTTCTAACCTCTACTTATTCCCCAAACAACACTTCTTAAAATGAACCTGAATGGAGTCAAACCTCTAGATCCAGTGACCAATTTACAGATACAAAGAAGTCAGAGAAATGTGGCAAATTATACTATGGTTGCAATCAGCAAAATCTGATTTGTGAGAAACCCTACAAGACAAGTGATCTGTTTTCTTCAACATAAAAATCATGATAAAACAGACAACAACAACAAAAAAAGGTGAGAAAACATAGATCAGAGGAAACTTAAGTCAAATTAACCAGTTACAATGCATAGACTTCATTTGGATGCTGGTTCAAATAAACAAATTGTAAAACAGCAACAAAAAACATTTATGATATTTATGAGCCAATTTGAGCCCCCCAAAAAGATTTGGTATTCTTAAACCAGTAATTGTTAATTATTTTCATGTGATACTGGCTTTATGGTCACACCATGCTGAAATATTTACAGTTGGAATGATGTAATGTATTGGACTGCTTGAAAATAATATGAGATGATCATGGTACTCTATCCTCTGAGTATATTCTAAAAGTATAATTGAAAGAAATCTTAAACTTCATTTGGTAGGTTTATTGTTGATTGTGATACAGGGAAAATGTGCTGAAACTATTTGGTATGTACTGCAGGACTGAGCAAATGAATAAAGACAGGGATTTGGGGGGAACAAGGCTGTCACCATGGAACAAAGATGAACTACAGATGTGGAGTGGCGAATGCAGTGGAAAATCTTACAACAGTGAATCGTCATTAAAGGCATCAGATATAAACTATGATTTTTCTAAAAAAAATATATTTCCTCTCTCTAACCATTAAAAAAGCCTGGATATAATGATAGCCTAGTAGCCAAAAGTATACTCAGCACTAAGATTTTGTCTTCTAAATGACATTTTCCACAAAAAGCATCCAGTGTTTCTTTGAAGAAATGACTGATTCCAAGGCTAGAGCATGTATAAGGTGCTCAGGTATAAGGTGAGTCTGGAACATTTTTGGGGGCTAAAAAGTAAGAAGTGATTACATGAACCAATATCAAAACAAAATAACACCTAAGAATGGTGGCCTATGAAAATGATACTGAAACCAAACCTGGGTAATTTGAATATTAAAATGAATAATAAAGTAACACATTGAATTTAAAAAGTAACTCATGAAGCTATGAAGATTATGAAAAATAACCAACTTAAGTAAGTAAAGATGAGAAATAAGAAAAACTTCTTCTTGATAGTAGAATGCAATGGTAATTAAAGAAACAACAATGGTATGAATCACCATTTTGTGACTACCATAAAAATAGCTGATTCAGACAAGAATCACCAGTGGTTTGCTTAAACTCTTGGTTGAAAGATATCTTCATGTATCTCTTCACACATTATTTAATTATTAAAAAGGTAGGAAAAGACACCATTAGAGTGGAGTACCCTGACAGGTATCACCTTATCCATTGACTCAACTTAGCATCACTGCTTTGTGGTATAACTTGTACCTCCTGATAGAGAACAGTATACTATCACTCATGTACTGTTTCTGCCCAAAAGGGATTGGTTGACACTAACCATGAAGAAATCATTAGGCAAATTAAAATTAAGATACATCCCCTTAAAAATGTCAATGCCAAGCATAAAAATCGATGGAACTATTCTAGCAGAAACAGAACAAATAAAATGCAATGTATAGTTCTGGACTGAATCCTGCATCAGAAAAATAAAAGCTAGAATGTCTACAACTTCCTCTCAAAATAGCTCGGGGGAATGTACATGAGTTGGTAATGATTGACTATTAGAGGTTTATAATTCTATGTTTAAAAAATTTCATAAGGATAAGAGAAATAGATGATGAATTGGTAAGTACTTAGGGCAGTGCCTTAGGCTTAATAAAAAGTAGGCATTATTAGCTAATATCAGGAAAATGTTTCATTTTTTGTGGCTTTTCTGATTTTATTACTACACTGAGTCTAACACAGAAAATAAAAATAACCCCATTTCAAATTAAGCACAAAGATCTACTTGTAGCTGAAAATGAGAAAAAGATCAGATAAAAGAGAGAAAGCAGACACCTTATGACCATCACCTTTGGCCTATAGGAGGTGGCAAACTGGGTCTACTATTCATGAAAATGTGAGAGCATCTTCTTTGACCTCAAAGAATAAAATTCAACTTAGAATTTTTGGGTTGGGAAGGAATAAAAAAATTACAGGATCTGACAATTCTAAAAAGGTACTGAAAAATGGAATCCCAGATGAATCCTCCCGCTTTTTTTCTCCTTACATTATTTCTAGTACTGGTCATGCAAAATTAAAGCACATTGTTTAGCAGTCCAAAATGCAAAGGCTCAATTCCAATAGAAGAAATGAGGTAGCCAAGAGGCTCTTAGCCTGGAATAGTATAGTTAAGGGATAACTGAATTGCATGCTGGGCTTTATGGTCACTATGATGCATAGTAAATAAAATGTTTCCCTTCATTTTGAAGCTCCAGATATCACAATTATTCCTCCTAGGGAAATGGAGACCTGTTTCTTTCCCTCTTCCAGCTATCTCAACCTACTACTTGGATTTCTCTTTACAGTAAAACTCCATGAAAGACATCTCTTCTTCTCCTCCATTTTGAACATACTCAAATCAAACTTTCTTTTTTTTTTTTTCCCAATGTTGCAGTATCATCTACACAAGAGGCCAATGAACCCATAGGCTAATCCAGCCCATTGCATGATTTTGTAAATAAACTTTGATTGGAATGCACCACGCCCATACTGTGTGTACAGTCCGTGGATGCTTTAGTGTAAAATAGCATCACCAGTAGTTGCAGAAAAGATGGTATGGCCAAAGAAAAAAACCTATAACATTTAAATCTGTCCCTTTTCAGAAAAAGCCTTTTGACTACTGAATTACATGATGCTACCATTGACCTCTGGGATGTCTAATTCAGCATTTATTCTTGAGAAATATCTTACTCTATTTTTTAAAAATCTGCTCATTAGACTTGGTTAATAATATCTTTCTACCTGAAATACTTGCATCATTGAGCAAATACTTCTCTGTATTTTCATCATTCTCCTACCCCATGAAGCCATTCATCCTTTAGTCTATTTTGCTAGATCTTTCCAGGTACCTGGGCTCCACCCTTGGTCCTCTATTCTTTCTTTCTCTCTCCCTCCCTATCCTCTTATCAGGCAATCTCCCATGCTGATAACTTGATTACACCTAAGTTTATCTCTAGCTTGGAAATGTCCCCCTGATCTCCAGACTCATACATATTCATTTGCCTGCTTACCATTCTCCACTTGGATACACATCAGTGGCCCTCAAATCAAACACTTGTGCTCCACAAGCAAGACCAAACAAGCAAGTAAACAAGCAAGCAAACAAACAAATACAAAATTGTAACTCTTCCAGTTACCCAGGTTGAAAACTTGTAGTTTTCCTTGACTCCTCTATTTTTCTCACTTCCTACATTTAATCTGTTTGTAAATCCTGTGTTCTTGGCTTCAAAACACACCCAGAATCTAAGCACCTCTCACTTTCTCTACCACTACTACCCTAATCCAAGTCACCAGTCTCTTGCCTGGACTATATATTCACCTCAGCTGGTGTCCCTCCTTCCACCAATTTCTGCTATACTCTATTTTGCTTACCACAGCCAGGGTGATCTCCTCTAATTATAATTTAGACCATGTCACTCTGTTCAAAAGCCTCTAATAGTTTCCATTTTGTTCAGAATAAAATAAAATCTACAACCTGGCCTACAAGGCTCTCCATTATCTGTCTTCTAGCGAACGTTTTGATCCATCTGCTATGATTACTTTTTTCTCTCCCTATACTGATGACACACCGGCCTTGTTGCTTTTCTTTGGATGCCCATATCACCATCTTGCTATGAGAACATGGCCCCTCTTGCTCCCTCTGCTTATAATATTTTCCCTTGGCTGACTTCTTCATTCAGAATTCCACTCAAACTTTTTGACAGATTTTTTAAAATTTCTGGCTAACTGACTAAAATAGAATTAGCCCTTCCACTCTTTGCCCTCCTATATTTTACTTTTCAATATTTGTCACCATCTACCTATATAGTTGTCTATTTTCCATTATGGGAATTTAAACTCCCTGAAAGTAAAGATCCTTTCTGGTTTCATTTATTGCTGTCTCTTTGGTGTCTTTGAACACACACACACACACACACACACACACACACACACACACCACATTATGTGCTCAATGAATAATTGTCAAATTAATAAATGCTTCAAATTCTTTCGTGCTTATTCAGTGGTAGCCTAATAAACTCTGTAGACTATGAGCTCTTTGAAGGTTGGGCTTATTTTTTTGTTATTTACTGATTACTTTTTGTATTTCCCTAACCTAGAATTTGGAACAAAGTATGTTAATAAGTAAATGAATCAATAGCAAATGCAGAAACTGGCTTAATTTGCAATTAAATGGGAAGATTTTCAAGTGAGCCAAACATGTCTTACAAAATGTGGAGTTTTTTTATGGAGGAACTTTAACAATAGAGCTATCAACTAGGACTTAGAGAAGATGGGCAAATAAAATGCAATCTAAAGAGAATGTGGTCTCTTCCAGTGTTAAGGAATAATCAAGTGATCAAAGCAAAATGTTTCTGCTAACTCAAACCTCATATTTGACTTTGTATCAAAAAAATTTGTTTCCTTTAATGAACTAGAGGCCTGATCTTGCCTCATTAAGTTCTGCCGCAAGGTGGCCACAAAGTTATGAGGTCGCTCTTGGAATATGTTACTGGAACTCAGAACTGAGACAAAATAAAACAAAAATATAAGGCTGGGCTTTTATTAAAATACGTTTTGTAGGACCTGGCCTTGATCTAGAATTGAAGACAGGTCTTTTGAAATATCCCAGTGAGACCAAAAAGATAGAGAAAAAAGAATGAAGAGAGCATTCAAGACCTTTGAAACACCAAATTAAATTGACAGATTAATTAACACATACTCACATTTTTTGAATATTTGAAGATGAAGAGAAAAAAGTTAATGGCTGAGTTTCATCCCAGGAATGCAAGGATGGTTCAACATATGAAAACCAATAATCATAAACCATTACATCAATAAAATTAAGGTTAAAACAATATGATCACCTTAATTCATGAAGAAAAAACATTTGATAAATTTAACATCCTTTTATGATGAAAGACCTGAACAAATTGTCTGGAAGGATATACCTCAACATAATAAAGGCATTATAAGATACAACAAACCCATAGTCAACATCATACTGAATGGGAAAAACTGAAAGCATTTCCTCTAAGATTAGGAGCAAAATGAAAGTGTCCACTCTCACCACTTTTACTGAATTTAGTAACTGAAATTTTAGCTAGACCAATTATATAAGAAAATAAAATGAAAGGCATAATAGGAAGAGAGAAGGTCAAACCATCCCTACTTGCAGATAATATGATTCTCTATATAGAAAAATGTAAAGATTTCACCAAAAGATTTTTAGAACTGACAAATCCAGTAAAGCTGTATGATAAAAAAATCAACATATGAAAACTAGTAGTTTTTCTATAAAGCAATAATGAACTTGCTAAGAGAAAAATTATGAATGCAATCCCATTCATAATAGTTATAAATAAAATAAAATACCTAAGAATAAATTTAACCAAGAAAGTGAAAGACCTCTACAATGAAAAATTTAAAACATGAATTAAAAAAAAATGAAGACAAGAAAAAAAATGAAATGAAAAGACGTCTTATGTTTATGGATTGGAAGAATTAATATTTTTAAAATGTCCATACCACCCAGTATAACTTACAGATTCAATGCAACCCCCATTAAAATACCAATGACATTCTTCACAGAAATAGAAAAAGCAGTCCTAAAGTTAATATGAAAGCACAAAGATTACAAATAGTCAAAACAATCTTTGAAGCAGAAATAGCAAAGCCGGAGGCATCATAATTACTGGTTTCAAGACAAACTACAGATGCATAGTCATAGTAACCAAAACATCATGGTTTTAGCATAAAACCAGACATATAGGCTAATGGAAAAAAAATCTCAGAAATAAACTCACACATCTAAAACCAACTGATTCTTGACAAAGGTGCCAAAAGAGTACATTAGAGAAAAGATAATCTCTTCAATAAATGGTGCTATGATAAGAGGATATTCACAAGCAGAAGACTGAGACATGATCTCCATCTTACTCTGTATGAAAGTCAACTCAAGATGTACCTATATCTAAGACCTGAAACTCTGAAACTAGTAAGAGAAAACAAAAGGGAAACACTTCAAAACTTTGGTTATAGGCAGTGATTTCTGGATTGGCCCTTGAAAGCACAGGAAACAAAAAATTGAAAAATGGGATTACATCAAACTAAAAGCTACTTCACAGTAAAGGAAATAACAGAGTGAAAAGACAGCTTACTAAATGGAAGAAAATTCATCTGACAGAAGGTTGATACCCAAAATATACAGGAGATTAAAGAAAACAACAACAAATACACAAAATTATCTAATTTTTTTATGGGCAAATGATCTGAATAAATACTTCTCAAAAGAAGAAATGAAAATGACCAAGCAAATGTAAGGAAAAAAACCACTACCACCACCACCACCAACAACAAAAAACAACCTCAATGTCATTATTAGCAACCAGGGAAATGCAAATCAGTCTCAGTGTGATACCTTCTCACTCTAGTTAGAATGGCCATTATGAATGACTGACTGAATGAATGAATAAATTAATTAATTAATAGTGGTGAGGGTGTAGAGTAAAAGGAACTATTATACACAATTCTTATACACTCTGTAAGAATGTCGGTTAGTACAGCCTTATGAAGAACAGAATGGACGTTCTTCAAAAAACTAAAACTAGACACTATATGATCCAACTATTTCGCCCCTGGTATGTATGTATGTATATATATATATATATATATATATATATATATATATATATATATATATGTCAAAAAGAAATAAAATAAGCATCCAAAGAGACACCTGCATGCCCATATTTATTGGGGATCTATATACAATAATTAAGATACAGAATCAGCCTATGTGCTCAACAGATAAATAAAGATGTGGAATATATATATATATATATTCCAAGAGAAATGGAGTCCTATAATGGATGGAACTGGAGAACATTATTTTGAGTGAAGTAGGCCAGACACACAAAAAGATAAGTATTACATATTCTCTCTCATGTGTGAATGCTACAAAAAGTCAACCTAAAAGTGGAATAGTGATTATTAGAGATTGAGACATGTGTTGAGGTGGGGGTAGAAGAGGGGCAATTGGGTTTGATCAGTGCATGCTTTATATATAGATGGAATTCTCACACCGAATCCCATTAGCATATACAGTTAGCAGGCAAGAAAAACTTAAATTCTAATTTTTTTTAAAAAAGAAATAAAGATGAATTTACTTTTTAAAAAAACACTACAAAAAAAGTTTCACATTAACTACAAACTCCAACTGGCTGAGTGTGGTGGCGCATGCCTGTAGTTCCACTTGGGAGGCTGAGACAGGAGGATCACAGGTTCAAGGTCAGCCTCAGCGACTTAGTGAAATCCTGTCTCAAAACAAAAAAATAAAAATAGCTGGGAGGTGTAGTTTGGAGGTAGAATGCCCTTGAGTTCAATCCTCACTACCAAAAAAACTAAGCAAAACAAACAAATAAACAACAACAAAAAAACTCTAACTCAACAACACACTAGAATATGTAATTTAGCCTGCTGGTTTTGTTTTATCCACTCTACTACCCCGAGATCTGGGACCTGGGGAAATTGTTTTTAGCAATTCCCACATCACTCCCCACCAGTCCACCAGTCTCCTAGTTTTTTTATCTGACGCTCTTCTGGAAACACCACCTGGCTCTACTCCCTGCCAGTTGAAGGATCAACAACCACGTTGACGGTTGGGTTTAGACTTAATTTTATATTTTTTATGGTTTTGTACACAATAACCCCAAATTTGCATGAATATTTCCAGACCAAACAACTGATTCCTGTAGACAGTGCCTTGGGCTACAGGTAAGTAGGTTCACTATCCTTACCCCTTAGTGGTACCTCCCTGGAAGGGGAGACAGACCTCTAAGGCTTCTTGGCTGAGGTCCCTGCCACCAGTACCTGTATTCAACTCACTGTGTTTACCTTAGTCCCAGGCTCCTTCCAAAGTGTTCATTTTCAAATATTTCTTCTGCACTTCTACTTGCTTTTTCTGTAGTTTTTTGAAAGTCAATCAATGTCTGACATACGGACATAGGGCACACATGATGTACATAGCACCTGACATTAATTTTGTGTGCTTATATAATGGGAGAATATTTGTTAATTAAAAAACCTCAGAAACATGTGTAAGCTTTCCCTGCTCCCTTGATTACTAGTCTTCTCCAGATAATACCTACCTTGAAAAATGAGAAACAGAATCTAAGACAAACACCAGAAATGTCATTGGAGATCAATTTAATAATATGCAATGGGACACAAAACTGCATGCTAAGCATTTTCTGCAAATCTCTGGTTGAAATTCTATAATGCTCTTAGATGTTCTGCTGCCTTTTTATTTCTGATAGGAGCCTGAAAGGAGGGGGAGAAGGACAGACTACAACTTCCTAGTGTGGGGAAGACAATGATGAAAAGATGAATAGTTCAGGTGTCAGGAGATGTAGTTCCAGGAGGAAGGACTGAACAAATCCTCTGTTGGGGCTGCCTACAGCTTTTTGACAGTGGATCTGGTTCAGGTTAGGCAGGATTCTTCTGCAAGCAGAGCCTACACTGCACAACTCCAGAAGGTGCCATGCACACTGTGGAAACTATGTCATCTACTGTGGAGCAGGGCACAGACTGTGTGGCAGCTCAGAACCCTAGACAGAAGGGGCTTTACTGAAAGGATCCTGGAAAATCTCATCAAATCTGAGGAGTGGCTGAACAGTCAAACAAGATCTACTATATACAGTTAGACCACAAGAAGAACCAGAATTGGACTAAAATGCAAACAAGACTCTCATGCTGCCTCTTGACTGCCTTGCTGAGTGACCTTTCAACATGGTGCCAAACAGTCAATTCTGACCGCTAAGTTTTCTTTCTCATGGTTGCTTTCTTTTGTTGTTGTTGGTTTTTTTTTTTGTTTGTTTGTTTGTTTTGTTTTACACCAGAGACTGACTCTAGTGCTCTCTAGGTTCATGATGGAAAATCTCAGGGACACAATAGGGTGACTATAGTTAACAATAATATATATTTTGAAGTAGCCCAAAAAGGATTTTGAATGTTGTTACTACAATGATAAATTTTAAAGTAATGATATGCTAATATTCCTGATCTAATCACTGCACAATGTATACATGTATCACAACATCACATGGTACCCTGTAAACATGTATACTTCTTATGTGTTAATGTAAAACATATTTTAAAATTTCCAGAGAAGGCATCTGATGTGCTGAGACTCGATTAGGTGTTCACTCTGTCATCAACGATGCCAGTGACAACAGTCTGCATGGATATGAAAATCACTTGACCATGCCGCTTGCATGTCTAGTGTTGGGGTAAGGGGTGCATAGAAAGGGGGTAATTCCAGAAGAATAATATGTGCTTGCCAGAGGAGCCTGAGATATCAAGCAGAAAATACCCTGATTGATTGCTTGGCAGGTCTTTAAAGTATCTACTTTAGAATTCTAATTGATAACAACCTCATTCTGCACTGTGCTCCCCTTCCCCCACCCTGTGTCTATTTTGTCAAAGTTCATTCTCTCACCCTGGACTCAAGGGTCATCTAGTTTTCTGGGCTTAAGGCTGAATCCTTTTCTAAATGATCACAGAACCCTACATACCTCTGTTTACCTGTACTTTAAAGCCAAAGCTATGTGATATCCAATAGAGTGACTAAATTAAAAACTGACAGTACTAAGTGTAATGATGTGCCAACATTAGGACTCTTATTTATTTTGTTGGTGAAATGCAAACTGCTAAAGCCACTTTTAAAAATGCTTTGGCAGTTCCCTACAAAATTAAGCATATAGGGAACCTAAGACCCACAAACTCATCCCTGTTTACTAAAGGAAAAAAAAAAACCATGTTCATAAAAGGTATTGCTATGGTCTGGATGTGTTCTTTCTCCAAATAGTTGATGTGTTGGAAGCTTTGTGCTCAACGTGGTGGTATTAAGAGGTGCTAGGACCTTTAAGAGGTGCATACTGGGGGTACCACCCTCAGATGGAATTAACGTACTTCTCATGAGAGTAAGTTGTTATGAAAAAGCCCCTTCCTACTCTCTCTGGCCTCTGTGTTTCACCACATGCTTCTCCCTCTGTGATGCCATCTGCCATGAGGTCCTCGTTGGTGCCTAGCCACTACTGGAGCCATGCTCCTGAACCTCCAAAACGGTGAACTACATAAACCTCTATTCTTTATATAATACCCAGCTTCAAGTATTTTGCTTTGGCAATGAAAAATTAACTAATACAGTCATACAAGACTGTCCATGACTCCCAGTATTACATAGAATCATAATGCACCAATAGAAAAACCTTAAATAGAAAGACTCAATGATCTCAAATTGGATACCCTAATATCCATCAACAGGTAGATTAGTAAACTGTGCTATATTCCTACAATGGAATGCTACACAGCAATAAAAGGACTGAACTATTAATAAAAGCAACAGTATAGATGACTATTAAAAGCATTTTCATCAGTGATAGAAGGCAGACACAAAAGAGATATACACATGTATGATTCCAATGATAAAAAGTTCTAAAACAAGCAAAACATATTATTTTCATGGTTATAACCATAACATTTTCCAAAACTGTATTTCCAGCTTAGGATACTTTCTAAAATATGTAAAGATTTATCTTCTGTGTCTTGACTTGGTTGGTGGTCATAGAAACACTTTCCTTTCTGTCCACCTCATCAGTATTGGCACATCTTTAGGTTATGCTTAGGTGTTCTACCCAAGGGTATCACAGTGACTGACACTCATTCCTATATATTTCTCTTCTACCACATTATGATTTAGGAGGAGGTCCCATATCACTTTTATTTCTGTACTTTGGGGATTTAGAACATGATAGGTATTCAGTATGTATTGAAAGAATGCATGAACTAGAGTGTCAAGGGATGATTCCTATTAGAAGTATGGGGAGAAAATCTGGGCAAGGCAAAACAAAACAACACACCAAATGTCTGGAAAAAAGGGGAAGAACTAATGGGGGGGAGCCAAATGGGTAGTGTTTCTTTTTTTATTTTATTTCTCTGCACTTATTAAATAGAGGTGGATATGACTTCAACTTGGGAACATGAGAGGAGTAACAGAGAATCAAGTATCAAAGATGTGCTCTGGCCCTGTCTTGTCTATTACAGTCCCTTTTACCTTACACACTTCAGTCTTTACCTGTGTGATCACTGGGTCATAAGGATAGTTTCTGAAAAAACTGGAATGCCTTTCTTTTTTTTGTTTGTTTGTTTTGTTTTTGTGGTACTGGGGATTGAACTCAGGGGCATTCTACCTCTGAGCTACACCCCCAGCCCTATTTTTTTTATTGTTTATTTTGAAACCGGGTCTCACTAAGTTGCGGAGTGCCTCACTAGGTAGCTGAGGCTGGCCTCGAACCTGGATCCTCCGGTCTCAGTCTCCCAAGTGCTGGGATTACAAGCATGTGCCACCATGCCCGGCTGGAATGCCTTTCTTTAATTTCATTGATTAGATGGAATTTTCATATTTTGTTGTCAGCTAGGGGGTCACTTATTTGTTTATTTTATTTGTAAATGATGATTTATCAATAGGTTTATAATTATTCAATTTACTTATTAATAAATTTATTTATTGAATGCCTGCTCTTTCTTACTATGTGCCAAGCCAATTGCTGAGCCCTTAGTAATTTGGTCTTTATTTAGATATTCATATTTGGAACTAGTGCAAGAGATGATAAAATTTTGTAATGATTTCTGAGAATGTGTCATTTGCTTGGCCAGTCTGTGCAACATTTTCCATGGGAACTTGCCAGGCTTTATCACTCCAATTAGTTACTTCATAATTCTAAAATTGCTCCCCATTTTATCATTGATCCCCAAAATACTATGCCTTATACAACAACCCATTTGATCTGAAAACAAAACAAAATTAAGCAAAAAACCCAAACCTTCCATTTTTTACTTTTGCTCATTTTCAAGATCTTTTCATTAATGGGCCATGGGATTATGCTTAATAATGGGAAATGGGGCTCAGAGCAGATGTTGTTGATGATATTGCTCATATTTGACATATATATTAATTATTTTTGGTGTTTTTTTCTTTTTCCCCCTTTCTTTTTTACTCATACTGTTTTTTTACTATAGTCAAACATTCTTGTCAGTGTCCAAAGGACTGAGGTTGTAGCTTTCAGCATACAACTGGCAGCAACAGGTAACAGCAGCAAGAACTGGCAGGAAAATAAATCTAGAACCTATATAAGGGGGTCCAACCAACTGAGCAGTGTTGGGAAGGAGAAGGGCTTTCAGAAGCCAGAGAAGCCAACCAACGTCTACAGAGAACTGAGAATCAGCCCAAGGAGAATGAGGAGACCTGGGTTTCTAAGGTGACTTTTCAATTCACCACATGTCTCTGGGCCTGTTTCTTGACCTGTGAATCATAGTGCATAGACCAGCTGATCCCTGTGGCTTTTTCATCCTTATCATTCTCAAATTATGAATTTAAGGTCAAGTTAAAAAAAAATTCCGTTTTATTTCAACATTCTCCAAATGCGTTGACAATTGAAGTTCTTTTATTCCCATCATTTTCCCCTCAAAATTCAGAGTTTGAGAAAATAGTAAAAAAAGTCCTATTATAATGAGCCTTAATTGAGTACCCACTGAAGTACATGTCACCAAATTAGATCCCTTCTCTTACTATTCTGGTCCTCATCACCCCAAGTCATCCAGTTTGAGAAGTAAGTATTCTCTAATGCTCTATTTATGATGGTTTCACATTTCACTGTCAGCTTAACTCTGTAAGCACCAGGATTTTGTCTTTAAAATTTCTTTTCAACTTTTCACAGAGCCTCAGAACAATGTATGAAGCAAAATAGGTAATACGTTCTTAGCAATGCTAATAGCATTCATTACTAGCACTTGGTAAGTGCTTACCTTTTTGGTAGGTACTTCTCTAAGTGCCTTGAGTGGATTAACCATACTCAGTGCTTTCATGTATCAACTCCTACTAAGTGGCTATTAATTGTGTTTCTATTTTATAATGTGGTCTAAAAATGTGAAACTGAAGAGACTGATATACAGAAAAGTTGAATCACTTGCCCAAGAGGTTCTAAGCTAATTTCCATTCCCAAGCATTGGCTGCAAAGTTGAGCTCTGATCTACCACATGCTCTTGCCTTTCTATAAAGATTCCAAGTCTGAGTTGAGCTTGGTGGTATATGCTTGTAATCCCGATACTTAGGAGGCTGAGACAGGAGGATTGCAGATTTGCAGCCAGCTTCAGCAACTTAGTGAGGCCCTCCACAAGTTAGTGAAACTCTGTTAGAAAATAAAATAATAAAATAGTGTGGGGGTATAGCTCAGAGATAGAATGTCCCTGGGTTCCATTCCTAGTACCTCCCCCTCTCCCTGCCCCCCCCCCCACAGATTGCAGGTCTGCATTCTACTCTGCTTAGAGCTGATAGCAATGACCATTACTAAGAACTTTGGGCAAATTACTTTTTGTAGAATTTTATACCTTATTTCCGATGTGCAATCTCTGTTGCTTTATTATTTTTTTCAAGTGTTCAAGCAATGAGATTTTTGTGACCAGATCCCTGGAGACTGGATGCTATTTATGAATCTGATGTAATATATTCATTTACAGGGAGCATGTCCCTCCTCAGTCTCCTGTCTTCATTCCCAGAAATGGCAATTTTATTGCAACTCTCCAAGGAGCCTTCCACTCTTCTGGTAATCTCTTACCAAAAGGCCAGTTTTTAATGGATGGTCTCACATACCTACCCTAAAAGTGATATGAGCCCCACGGGACCAGCAGGGAAGCTGTAGTGGATTTGCCCTTACCTGTGCAAGGAAAAGACTTTCCCTCAAACCCATGCATTGATTTACACCAATTTAAAGTAACTGAATTCTCCACTGGTCCCTGTTTCCATTGCTATCTGCTTAGCCACTTATAAGTTACTCATCTCTCAGGGACCTTTGTTTAATAGGCTTTTCCTAACTGTTCCAGAAGCTCTGTCCTAGCCAGTTACATCTGTTTATTCATGTGCTAAATAGACACTGAATACAATATAGTCCAGGAACTGTTGCAAAGTATTGAAGGGGCATGAAGAATGTGAAACAAATCCCACTGTGGAGGGGAAGATGGACAAGCCAGGGGACAGGTGACTCTTGTCACCATACTGAAGGACAGTTCATCAAGTAGAACAAGGAGCCATTCTGTCAGCAAAAGGAATTAGGCAGAATTCTTGCCTATTCTCTAGTAATTCAAATTGAGTCTTTTCCCCATCAGAATGTAAATACATTAATAATAACAGAACCTCAAATTTATTCATGTTATATTCTGTGCCACTGTCAGTATATATTTGTTATTTTGAATTAATTATCTCATTATACCCACAATACGATAACATCCCCTTTCCCTCCCCCATATAAACATAAATACCTCTGTCTATGTTATTCCACATCTACAAGTGAGAAAACTGAAGGTGAAAGAGGTAACATAATTTGTCCAGCTGGTAAGTGGTAGAACTGGGATTCAAATTCAGCTCTGTCAGACTCCAGTGCCCAAGCCTCACTACTTTTTGTTTTATGTTTGAACTCCTTCAGGGACTAGCAGATGCTAAGTACACAGCAGTTGCCTAACCAACACTGGCTGAGGGCAGAATTGGTTGATAGCTGGTTATCTGTGAAAGGGTAGTGGATGCTGTGGCCAATTGGAGGCATGATGGGAGGCCAATGACTTTGTTTCATAATGTTTTTTCAGGTGCCAGCCTATGACATCACAGGGTGAGACCAGTGAAGTCAGGGGAGCACCGAGGGCAGATAAGAGCCCAGTGCTGGGTCAGACAGGCCCAGGTACACTGCTTCTCTGCCTGGCACATTCCCTTTTTGAGTCTTTGCTAAGTTTGATTCAACTCACTGGCTCTGTGACCTTGGGCTACTTATTTAACCTTTCTAGGATTCATGTTCTTCACCTGATAATGAATTTAATGATAATGCTTACTTCATATTATTCTAATATTGTTATACTTATTATTACCCACTTGTAGCATATGGAGCTTGGTGGTTAACTTGCTCAAAGACATAAATCTAGACAGAAGAGGAGTCCTAATTGGCACCCAGGTTTCTCCACCCACAGAGCATGTGTTCTTTTCTCCATTACAAGTTACTTCTAGAAATGCAGTAAAGGTGAACCACATATCTACTCCAGGAGACAAAGTTTATAGCATTTTTCTCTTTTGACTACTACTCGTGGTACTACATCCTATAAATATAAACACAAAGCCTTTGTTTTGTCTAAGTCAACTTATCTTGCTTGCTTTTCAAAAGTGAATCAAGAGGTATACTTTGTGAGCCAGTGTATGTGTAAGTAACAGATTATGGATGCTTCTAGGTTCAACATACTTTCTACTTTGGATACAAATTCCTTTTAGCATAAGCATGTTAGAGATGCCCTGGACTGAAAAGAAAACCAATAGAACACTGAACTGGGGATTAGAGACCTCAGGGTAAGTTTTGGTTCATCCCTTCAATCATCTTCCTTTCTTCCCTCCTTACTCCCTCCCTCCCTCCCTCTCTCTCTTTCTTTCCTTTATTTTTTTTTTTCATTTCTTTCTGTAGTGGGGATTGAACCCAGGGGCATTCTACCTCTGAGCTGTACCTCCAGCCTTATTTATTTTTATTTTAAGGTGTCTTGTAGGTTGATAAGAGTCTAATTACTTGATGAGATTGTCCTCAAATCTGTGATCCTCCTGTCTCAGCTTCCCAAGTACTGGGATTACAGACATGAACTACCACATCCACTGCTATTTTTAAATTTTGAAACAGGATTTCACTAAATTGCTGAGGCTGGCTCTTGAACTTGCAATCCTCCTGTTTCAGCCTTCTAAGTACTGGGATTACAGGCATGTGGCTACTGAGCGGGGCTTCAATCACCAATTATTTCTTGAGCACCTATGTGTGAAGGCTCATACAAATAACTGTGAATGAACACAGACAAAGTGCTCTTTGATTGTGGACCTTACAGTCTAGTAGAGGGCTATAAATGCTAATGGCCTCTCAGAGGACAGACTCCTGGCCCTGGCTCCTTCATATAGAGTATATGAGCTAGGAAAAGGACATTCTCTCCCTGAGCGTCAGTTTTCTCTTCTGTCAAATAGGGAACTAAGTCAAGGTCATTTATAGGATTCAGACTCTACATTGTGAAGAGGCCTCTTCTCCCTACCTCTCCCTTTCCCTCCCTCCTCCAGATGGGAGCAGTACTCAGCTTCCCTCAGAGATGTGGGTGATGACTCAGTTTCAGGAACTGACAGTGTGCTCTTTGCCTCCCACTACCTGATGTCAACCACAAACCTTGAGCAAAGAGGCCACTGGCAGCATTCATGTTCCAGGAATCATTGAGAGGAAACCAATAAGTGAGATAATAAAAGTGTTTTTTAATACTGTTCCTGACTGAATAATCCTTACTTCCTATTTGAGTGACAGGAGGGATGACTTACAAACAGAGGCAAATCCACTATGTAGCTGAGACTCCTGACCCTAAGCCAGTAGCTCCATTTTAGCAGAATGAGTCATAGGGTTAGGACTTTCACTGGGTGTTTGGTTATGTGGCAGGTGATTGAAAAGGTGGGATGAGGCCAGGAGCCTCTTGGTTTCTGTCTTGGGTTCTTTGGTCTAGCACACACTGTGTCTTCCATCTGAATATTTCCTTGAGATGTATCTCACATGGCTGTGTATAGGTGAATTGCATTTTTCTTCCTTCCTTCTTCCCTCCCTCCCTCCTTCTATTGAACTAAAGGGCATTCTATCTCTGAGTGAACCTCTAGCCCTTCTTTACTTATTTTTTTTTAAACAGAGTCTCAATAATTTGCAGAGGGCCTTGCTAAGTTGTTGAAGCTGGCCACAAACCTGCGCTCCTCCTGTCTCAGCCATCCAAGTATGGGGATTATAGGCATACACCACTATGCTTGCCTGGCTGTGAGTTGCATTCTCTAAGACAAACAGGGCCACTTAGGAGGAGTGGGTCACAGTGCCTGGGAAATAGTGTCTAATAAATGACATTATTAGACACTACTCATTTTCAAGTCTCACCTCAGAGGCTGAAGAGTAGAATCTACTTCATTGGACAGCAAAATCTCCTACTTAAAGATTGTAGAGAAATGGGATCTTGTCATCTCCATCTTTAGTTACCCTAGTGCTAAATACAATCAAGCATGTAGGGCTCTGCTATGGTATGTACTCCATAAATAGCTCTTTTTAAATATTATTATTATTCAACAATCATGTATGGCTTTCGACAAAGAGTACACATAGGCCTCCAATGGCAAAGCATACCCAGTGAGAACTAGAAACGGATTCCCCTACTAGGAAGAGGGAATGTAAAAGCTCACTGTCATGTTAGCGTTTGCCTAATGGGATGTGAGATGAGTTTAGTTTCTCCATGTGTGTCTCTTGTGCAAAACATGGCTATAGTAAACATTGGGAACACAAAATGGGAAACTCACAGGGTATAAGAATTGCTATGATGGAGGTTCGTGCAACAAGTAGTGAAGATACCAAGGAGCAAGGCAGAGGAACTGGAGAAGGCTCAGAAACATGGTTTTCAGTGAGGATTAAAGAATGAGCAGGAGATAGTCTGAGGGAGAAGTAGCAAAGTCTAGTTCAGGCAGAAGAAAGGTGTACCCCTTGGGGAGATGTGAAGCCACTCTTCTATCTCTACCCTAAGCCCACATGAAGGAGGAATGGTGGGAAGCTCCATGGATATGGATGGAGTGTGGGATGGGGAAAGTGTGGGATGTGAAGGAATGGTGAGAAAGACACTGAGAGGCAGCTTTGGTCTCTACGCTGAAGAGCCCCTCAGTTATAGATGGCCCTGCTACATATTACTTCTGTCCAAGAAACAGAGGAGGAGTACTACAAAATTTTGTAGAGAAATCACATACAGAGGTCAGAAGCCATTCTGTGATCATTTAATCAGCAACTTAAAGTATGTGGATTATAAATCCTGAAGAAGAATTTTGTAGCTGTCAGAAAAGTCACAAAATCTACCCAACTAAGTTTAGGCACAATTCGTCTACTTACTATAGTGTGACATGCAGCTGTAAATAATAAGAATGAGAGTTGAAGGTAAATGGATGAAAGCTTATTTCTGGGATTTCTCCACCCACTAAAGATTTAAAATAGCATGCTTCATGTGGGTGAGGGCTGCGCTGAGGTGTGCTTCAGGCAGACTTCTACTGACAGAGGAGCCAGGAGGACACAGAGGTGTACACAACACTTTAAGGGAGAAGACCAGGTGGCTCAGGGACCTGACTATGGTGCACAGACAACAGCTCCAGAAGGTTTCTGTAATATGATAACTGAGGTCCCTAAGTATTCATTCAGTGACTTTAGCTTGCCAGTCTCAGCTCTGGGAGCTGGGTAGATGGTAAGTAATGAGACCCAGCAGGGACCTTCACAGTGATTTTGCAATGTGTGGCCTGGAGAGACAATGGTGAGAAAACTGAGTCTGTCCAATACCCAGCAAGTCCAACTCCAAAGACATTTTTGCATAGTAGCCACAACCCTGATGGTATCATGGAAGAAGATCTAATTTTACTAAAACGTCACCGAATCACATTAGGTGATTTTGAATTTTGTTACAATATAAAAATGTGATTCATAAATGGTATTCAATTTATAAATTTAACTTTATAAGTGATCAGAACTATAAGTATGAGGCATTTGCACCACATTTTATGTTTATATGTATTTAGATAATAACACCATAAAAAGATTTAGTTAATACTTGGGAGAGCATTGTCAGAACGAAGATTTTTTGAAAAGAGGTTCCTATGTAGTCCTCATAAGGCCGTTGTGAGAATTTAATTAAAAAAAGTTATATGTTTGACTTATAAGTAATCCTTGATAAATGTTAATTATGTTGTTATCACATTTTAGAAATACTAATTAAAGTCAAGTCTTTTGTGAACTTTGCTTATCACAGAAAAGGGATTAACATAATTCAGTTAGCTCTTCAGGGTCAATTGTGGGGCAGGAAGTACTCTACCTTTAACAAAGCAATTGTGCCACTGAGCATTAACATAGTTTTGTGTATTCATGCCCACACACTACAATCTGAGTGTGAGTTCCTAACACTCCAACTCCCTGCAGATAGGGAAGTGTTCTCAGAATGTTTTCTCTATGATTGGGGAGTGACCAGGTTTGTTATTCACAGGGGACTCATGCCCCAAATTTATTAAGATGGTAATTCTTTTGACTAGTGAGAAAAAGTCAATTGTAGAGACAAATAATGGCTTCTTAGGGCCTTCCAGGAAAAACAACCATTCACATCAAGAATGCCCAAACACTGGTTTCAGCAAGTGGGAGTGAAATCTTTACAAAGATTCATGAAGTTGTCAAAACATGAAAGCCAAGTGGCATATCTACAAGTACTCAGTTTCTTTTCAATGAGAAGGACTTATACTGATGAGAATTTGTAACAAATTTGAGAGAGTTACTAAGAAAGCTCTCACTTTGTGGGTGTTGTTGAAAGTTCTCAGAACTCTATAAATGAATGGAAACTGCATCATAGTTATCATGACCAGCAAAGAATGCTTCCTACAGATTCCACAGTTACCTAGGTATATCGATCACCCTTGTTACACGGAAACATAATTATTTTTACCTTTCTCTAGCAAAGGGGCCTCCAAGGCACATCCTGAGTTATGATATACTTTTTATTGTTTCATGCCTTTACTTTAGGTGATATATCTATGCTACTTACTGCATTATGATGGCCAGATAGATAGTGAGAGTGAGTGAGCACATATAAATGTTTTTCTTGAGAAGTGTAATTTTGATTTGACTTGACAGCTTCACATTGTGACTCTTTAGGTTAGTGTATCTTGCATCTTGATGAAGCAAGTTTACTCTACCCTTCTTACGCATTTCATTTTACAGAAGAGCAATTGCACTGTCTTGGGTGACATGGTCAGTGGCAGAGATGGGGTTAAAGTACTAGGTATGCTGACTGCCCGAAGAACAGATCATATATCCAGAGCACCAGTTTCAAAAGAAATCCAATCCTTTTCCAAACCTTACAATGTTTGTCAAGAACAAGGGCATAGGCTCAGGCGTCCTTGTCCTTGTTTTCTCCAGGCAGGAGGACAGTGCTGGACATGAAAGACATCTTGTAAATGATTGTTAAGTAAATGAAATGGCATGCCAAATAAATATTCATGTGCCAGCAAAGCACAGTGCCTGGCTGTGTGACTGCAGACAGGTCACTAATGTCCTCTGACCCTGGCTCCTCATCTATGAAATGGATAAGGTACCAAATTGCTCTGCAAATATATAGACTCGTTTTGAATTTCTTAACCTCAGAAGAGGAAGGAATTTATCACAACCACCTTTCCAGCCTAAAGTTGAATCAACTTTTAAAATATATTTATAGTTATTTTAGTTTTTAGTATACTTTTATTGGTGAATTGTAATCACACATTGATTTGAGTGTGTGTGTGTGTGTGTGTGTGTGTGTGTGTGTGTGTGTGTGATACTGGAGATCGAACCCAGGGGTGTTCTACCTCTGAGCTACATCCCCAGGCCCATTTATTTTTTATTTTGAAGCAGGGTCTCACTAAGTTGCTATGGGCTGGCCTTGAACCTGTGATCCTCCTGTCTCAGCCTCCCAAGTACTGGGATTACAGGCATGCATCTCCATGTACCACTTGATTCAATTTTTTAGTTTATTTTAGTGACAATTTTATTTATTCTGCCCTGGGTTGCTACTTGATTTAATTCAGTGCTGGAAACTTCAATTGGCAAGTAGGGTAAAAGTGAGGCAATACCTGCCTGAGAATGGACCTAAATGCAGTGCACAAATTTAATTCCTAATCGGGGCTTGGTCAAGTTCATTTTCTCTTCCACCATTATCCTGGTAGACATGGTTATTTTACACAGTTTGCCTTTTATTCCTTCTCTTATCTTGCACATGTTCACAGATGATGTATTTAACATTCTCTGCTAAATGCCATCACCATTTGTGCCTCCTTTGGTCTCTATGATGTGGCCTCTCTGACTTTTCACCTGATTCATTCCAATGCCTTCCTCCAGATGCCTCCCTTCTCCAGCTCCACCCTGGTACCCACCATCCATCCACCTAGCAACAAGAATCAACCTCTTAACTTACAAGAATCCTATCACATTCCTGTCCAAATAACCTCGAAAGATTCCTCAAAGGTCTAGAGAAGAGCCTTCTCAAACTTTGTAAACGAATATCCAAAACCTTTGAGTTCAGAGACTTGAGCTACATTTACACCTCAACTTGCCCCTGGCCCTCTTGTGTATGTTCCAATCAAATGTAATACTTGTTGGTCACCAGATACCTTCTTCTCCTTTACCTTTGCTTCTACTGTTTGTCAAGTGTGAAAAGTCACTTATCCTACAGTTATTGAAATCTTAGTCAATCTTTTTAAACTTAGCTAAAATGCTACCTCTTCTTGGGACTTTTTCCTATTACCCCCACTCAGAGCAGGCTTTCTCTCTTTTTGAGTCTCCACTAAGACTCTGTGTATGCCTTATTAAATATTTTTGCCTTGTACTATAGTGGTGTGTGTGTGTGTGTCTGTGTGTGTATGTATGTATGTGTGTGTGTGTGTGTGTGTGTGTGTACATTTGTGTATGTGTACTAGAAGGTAAGCTCTGGGATAGTAAAGATGGGGCCTTACACAATGGCCAGAGAAATATCTGATCCAGGAAGGAAACTCAAAGCCTATTGATTAAAATGAAAGGAAATAACACTCAGATCTAGAGAACCTTCCTCTAAAGACAACAATGAATTATTGAGTTTTCCATTCACAGCCTATAGCAAAACCTATGTGGACTCTGCCTTCTAGTTTACATAACTTTTTCCCCAACACACCACCTTCATTGTTCTCACAATATTTAGTTCAATAAATATTTATTTAATTCAATAAGTATTGGATTAAATAGTTTATGGTTGAGTATTGTGAACTATTTTAGATCCTAGTAAGTATAATTTGGTGCTGCAATCTACTCTCTGGATGTTATTACAACTGAAAAATCAAAGTCTCAGAAAGATAAGCTATTGGCCCCAGATCCCATAATTAACAAAGCTAAGAACAGAATCTAGGACAGTCTAATATTAGATCCTATATTCTTTTCCCCTTCCTTCCTTCATTCCTTCATTCCTTCATATTTTCTCTCTCTCTCTCTCTCTCTCTCTCTCTCTCTCTCTCTCTCCTTTTTAAATGAAAAGATAAGGTAATTATGTATTATTTTGAATATTGGAAACATACTGGAGGATATTGTTATAATTCTTTTCAGTTATGATCTGCCATTTAAAAAAAGACATTCTACTCACATATAAACACAATGTACAGCTGAAAAGAGGCAAGTTATACATTTTTACTTGCTGGGAGTCTGATTATAAATTACTGTGGTGAGAATGTTGGATGACTGGACAGTTACTTCTGCATCTTCATCTCTTAGTATTGATGCTTAAGTTTTCAGACAGAGCTTTTGCAAAATGAAACGTGCAAACTCCATGGTCTGACTCCAGGCATTTTATCATGAGTCAGGTTAAAGGAAGCCCTGCAGTGAATAAGAATTTATTCATGAATAACTCCCAAAGTAGAAATGGGGTTGAGCCAAATTTTCTGAATAATACTTAACATCCTAAATTAATAGTGGGAAGACAATTTAACAAAGACTTGGGTGCTCATTTGATGAGACTATACTTGTTATTTATATACCCACAAATTATACATCTCCTATCTATGTTACTTTGGCCCCAGCATCACTAAATAATGGGTAGAATTAGCCAATAATGTCTATAATTAGATCATACACAAGATTGCTTTGAAAATAATCAAGTATTCTATTTTCGCTCACACTGGAGTCATGTGTTAAAATGTAGGGTTACTCTGCTACTTACTAGCCCTATGAGCTTGGGTAAGTTATTTATCCTTTCAGTTTTCTTATCTGTGAAATGGGCACATTAATAACACTCAATTCACAGAGTTATCATAAGGAGCAAAAGAACACTGCCTGTACAGGGTACTGGGAATATAGCTCCTTGATACACACTTACTTAGCATGCATGAGCCCCAGTACTGCCAAAAAAATAAAAAGAAAAAAAAAGAACAATCTGTAGAAATAAGACAATCTACAGATGTTCAGAATAACTGGCACACTGACTATAATGTTGTGGATTTACAATGCAATAAACACTGATTAAGTGTGTTCTGGAATTTTCCATATGTAGTTACACAATATGGCAGAAAACTCAGATACAATCCAGATTGACAGCTAATGACAAAAGCAAGGGCAGAGGAATCAAGAACATTCCTGCTGTCATGCTCCACCTTCCTGACCACAAGAGTGAGCACATGGTAAGTTCTTCTTTCCCAGCCACGAAGTCAGCAAGCACATGAGTAAAAACATCCCTGATGCAAGTGGGGGCAGGGCAAAGTTTTGACAACTTTCCTTTCTCTTCCATCTGTGCCGAAGGGGATTTAGAATTTAAAGCATAGAATTCTGCTAAGAAATTGCTCTTATTAGGGGGAGTTTGAGATGTGTGTGTTTGTATGTCGTTAGGGATGGGAAAGGGGAAGACTAATACTTCAAAGACTTTACATATATTATCTCTTTCAGTGATTCCCATTTTTACATATATGGCAATTGAGGCTTATATATATTAGGATAACTCCAAAAGAAGTTGGTCATTCAGTCTGATACCAAACATTTCCACTATATCTATGTATCTCAAATGTTAGCATGCCAAACAGAACTCCAGGGAGCATGTTGAAATGTAGCTTTTTAGTCCCTATCCCCAGAGAATATGATTTCACAGGACTTGGGTTGAGATAGGCATCTTCATTTTTAACAAGAGCATTAACTAATTCTGATGTGGATACTATAGACTACAAGCTTTTTTTTTTCCTCCCTGCTAAATATTTTCTGGTTTCTTTTCTCCTATCCATAGCTGCTGTGTGGTTCTCACTTGTATTATGGAAGTGGGTTCCTGTGTTAATCAGCTTTTTGTCACTGTGAAAAAATACTTGGGAAAATCAATGTAGAGGAGGAAAGATTTATTTTGGTTCTTTTCAGAGGTTGCAGTTCATGGTCACCTGGTTCCATTTTTTCTGGGTCTGAAGTGAGGCAGAACATCATGGCAGAGAGGGTGTAGTAGAACAGAGCTGGCTCACCTCATGGCATCCAGGAAACAGAGAAAGGGAGGAAGGGGCTGGGGACAAGATATAGTCCCCAAGGGCATGGCCCCAAGGACCCACTCCCTTCAACTACTTCCCTCCTTCTATAGTGTCTACCACCTTCCAATAGTCCATTCAACGGTGACTACCTCATGGATTAATTCACTGATGGTCAGATCCCTCATAATCTGATCATTTCCTAAAAGCCCTATTTTTGAGCTCTGTTGTGTAGGGGATCAAGGCTTCAACACTTCAACCTCTAGGGGATGTTCCAGACCCCTTCCATTACAGCACCTGCTCTCTAGGTTTATCTCCCTTTGGAAATGTATTCCATGCTGTGGCAGGGTGATCCACTAGAACTCTAATCTAACCTCTACTAAAACCCTCCAAAGGCTTTCCACTGCCCTCAAGATCAAGGCCCTTCGCCATCTGATTCCTGGATTCCCTTCTGCCTCAGCTCCAGATGCTTGAAGCTTTTTCCTTATGCTTTTGGACTTAAGTAACATTAAGTTTCTTTGGGTTCCCTGAGTACAGTGGGCTGCTTCCTGTCTTACAAGCTATCACTTCTTCCCACAACATGCTTTCCATCCTCTCACACTCAGTTAGATTTTATTGATTCTTCAAGGCTCATTGTGGTCATTATTTCTTCTCTAAATTTTCCTATGAACTCCCTGAGAAGCTTGGGTATTCCAGGTCTGAGTTTAAATAATATCCTGCCTCACCTCTCACTCAGTGCTTACCAAATTCTATTTTTTATTTATTAACACTTTATTTTTTTGTGTGATACTGTGAATTAAACCCAAGGGTATTCTACCTCCAGACTACATCCCAAGTCCTATTTTATTTTTTATTTTGAAACAGGGTCTCACTAAGTTGCTGAGGGACTCATTAAATTGCTGAGGTTGGTGTTGAACCCATGATTCTCCTGGGCCAGTCTTCCCAGTACTGGGATTATGGGCATGTGCCACCAGGCCTGGCTTAATAACACTTTTTGCCACTACAGAATATTTTGTGATTCCTAAAGGCTGGAAACATGTCTTATTTGTGGTGTACTTCCAATGCCTAAAGCAGTACCGGGCACATGGCATAACTTCAACAAATATCTGCCAAACTTCAAAGCTTAAAAAACCCTGAAAACTAGCATTAGAAAGGAGGAGAGAAAAATGAGCATGCAAGTTTATAAAGTTTCAGTTTACTATACTCCTTCCAACATTAATTAAGTGAAGGCTTTAGCTTAACTAGGCATTAAATAAGATTGGATTTCAAAAGAACTTTAAAATTTCACAACTTCTGCATTTATTATTTCCTCCTGGAGATGGAAGTTGATCAAACATATTCAAGTGCCAATATATACAGTTTTAAAAAGGTCTAAAAATATAATTAAGCTGAAAAAGAAAAACTGTACAAATGAAAACTATTGCAAAATACAAACTTTGTGTGTGTGTGTGTGTGTGTGTGTGTGTGTGTGTGAGAGAGAGAGAGAGAGAGAGAGAGAGAGAGAGAGAGAGAGAATGTATGTGTGTCTAGTAGACAGGTTTTGTCAGTTTCATATTATACTATGTTTGGTGTATAAGGTTGAAGATTAACTGGGTAGTTTCGATAGCAGTACTTTTTTTTTTTCCTGAGAAGGAATGACTACTGAGAAATGCATATGCATAAGCATACATTAAGAACATATGATTTATTCTCCAGGTCATTCCACAGACGCTGGTTTTCTCATCAGTAATGTGACAAGTAAATACACTATGAGGAAGGAATATGTGCAATAATATATATTTATTCATCCAAAAATGTTTGTCGAGTTCCACTGTCTTTCAGGTTTGGATAGGCCTCTCTTCACATGTTCCAGAGACAGAAACTTGGTTGTGGGCCTCTGAGAACCACCTGCAGAGAAGCAGCTGGCACTGCTTTATCAGGTGACAGTCTGTGTGCTGCTCAGGTGCTTCTTGGTGGACAGGGAAGCTCAAGGTTTGAACAAATGTAATGACCACATTCAAAAGAAAAAAATAATAACTTAGCAGTTCTCCTCTGGCCAAGTTAGTGATGCTGCAGATTTCTCTGGAGATATCCCTTGGTTATTTATGTAAAAATGTAAGTCTGGTTAAAACCACATTGCATGCAGTATAGGGAAAGAATCAGAGGGGAATGACTAATGCCAGGAAGACCAGTTAGGAAGCTATTAGATGGACTGGAATTGGAAAGATGGTAAAGAAACCAAGGAAATGCCTTTAAAGAAATGTTGAACTTTGAAGGAAAGACCTGCCTTTCTGGTGCCCTGTGGAGTGGAGCAGTATGGCTTTCCTTCCACCCCTCCAGCCTGGATCTCTAGGTCACCTCTGGACATTTGAACTCTTCACCTGGCTCTTGCATCTACAGAATGGCTCCATTAAAAAAGTGACTTTTTTCCCCTTTCAAATATGACAGTCATGACTCTTCTCTCAAAATGTCACTTTGAAGCTGTTACAAAATCAATCCCAATAACTCGCTCTGGTGAAGCACATATAATTCCCATCTTGCTAACAAACATTGTCAAATCACTTTCTTGATAAATGACATAACAGCAGGCTGTGCTAGCAGTTCTCTGGGTGTCCCAGAGAAATGATTCTCGGTGTCTTCATCTGTAAATGACATAGTTGGAGTCGATGACCACATGGAAAGTTCCAAGAATCAATGAGGCAGAACTAAGATTTTTCCATGCCAGCTCTAGCTTGACTCGGAGATTTCTGTCATCCTGTCATCACAGCTTCATCTCTGCCTTGCCTTCTCTTTCACAGTCAAAATCACATCTTAAAAGGCTTTGGAAAAGGCAGTAGCCTATGATTAAGAACCATTGGGACAGATGTTCAAGGCTGGTCATCCTTTCTGATCTCTTTAGCAACAGTTCCCCATTTCCTTTCCTATTGCCACTGTTTTGAGTTAGATTTTCAGAATCTCACCTACAGAACACTGAGGTAAGTTTCTTAAACCCCTTCTACTCTTAGTCTTTCTCCCTTCCAACCTATTCTTCCCATGGCTGCCAGGTTAACCTCTCTGGAGCCTGCCTGTGATTATTCCCTTCCTGTTGCTCAAAGAAGGGTGCATTGAATAGCTCTGTGTGTCAGGTACACACCATGCTAGGTGTCGAGGACACGCACATGAGGAAGTTCAGATCTTTGCCTAGGAGGACCTCACAGTGCAGTGGTGTGTGGACAGTGATACAGGTGCATTCAGGGTGTGTACTCAGAGAAAAGCATTGGGTCCGGTTAGGTCACAACCTTTAAAGTTCTTCATTGTCAGCTGAGTGTGGTGACATACACCTGTAATCCCAGTACTTGGGAAGCTAAGACAGGAGGATTGCAGGGTTGAGGCCATTCTCAGAAACATAGCAGGTATAGCTCAGATGTAGAATGCCCCTGAGTTCAATCCCTAGTACTACAAGAAAAAAAACGTTCGTCATTGTCTACAGGATAAAGTACAAGTTTTCTTGAAATTTTAAAATATCAGAACTGACTTGAGTCTAACTTTCTTTTTTTTTTTTTTTTTTTTGTGGTACTGGGGATTGAACTCAGGGGAGTTCTACCTCTGAGCTAAACCCCCAGCCCTATTTTTTATTCTTTATTTTGAAACCAGGTCTCACTAACTTGTGGAGTGCCTCACTAGGTAGCCGAGGCTGGTCTCGAACCCGGATCCTCCGGTTTCAGCCTCCCGAATGCTGGGATTACAAGCGTGCGCCACCACACCCAGCTGAGTCTAACTTTCTAGTTGTGAGTCCTTTTATTTTCCTTTGTAAAATCTTCCTTGAAATGAAAGTAAACTGTGCTTTATTTCCTAACTACCTTGTATCCTACTCCTATTCCTACATGTTTCCCACATTACATATTTTATTAATTCTTTAAGGCAACAACCACCAAATTCTCTTAGCTTCCAAGCCAGAGTTTCTTTTTCCTTTGACTTTAAAAGCAAGTTTTCTGCCTCTTCTGTTTGATATTATGACTTCCTTCCCACAGGGACTCATTCTTTCTCCCAGGATATCTTTTCCTCCAGGCCAGCAACCGTGACTTATTCATATTTACAATTCAACACTGAATTCAATTTACTTCTTCATTTTTCTCAAAATGTACAAGAGTGATGTGCTGCAGTAAACAGATAATGTGTTTTGATATTAGTTAGACATGAGTTCAGATTTCTTTACCTCTCTAATTTTTAATCTATAAAGAGGAAGTAAATGATTTCTTTTGAAGTTTTGCTATGGTCATTAAGGAATATATGTAAACTGACTTGAATTTTTATAATTTATACTCCTACTATTTCAAATAACATCTATCATCTTTGTTATGTCCCAGCCAGATGATAAGTAGGGCTAGTTATTTACTTGTATCTTACCTTACTTTGAAAGAAAGGACTTACAAATGCAGAAATGAGTCTCAAACACACACACACACACACACACACACACTTATTGTACATTGCTGACATACTGTAAAGATGTTGATAGTTTTTTCATACTGTCGAATACATATATCCCTTCCTTAAATTACAAGAATTTTAAAATTAAAAACAACAATCAAGTTTAACATAAATCACAAGTCATTGATTTTTTTCAATATAGAACAGCTTGACTCTGAAGATTATGTAATTTAGTGAAACTCTAATTCAGCAACAGAATGGTTGGTTAGGAAAGTAATGAAAAAAGTTAGAAAAACAATGAAAGAAATTAAGGATGATTTCACCAGAGGCTGGTTTGAATGGAGACTCATGAGGAACTTCGCAGTCTCAGAGCCCTTCCCACAAGGGCTTATTTACACTGAGATCTGGAGAAAAGAGATGGGTATCAAAGAGGCTCATCCAAAGAGATGGCCATTTGCAGCTTAGAAGTGTAGGCGGGCTGCAATAATCTGGGCTACTGGCTTAATAGTGCACCTATCTTTGCATATGTAGACCCAGACTTTGTGAAGGCACATGGAGTAGATGGAAGCCTGGCCATTTCATTTGCAGAAAATGTCACTTTCCAATGGAGAGTCTCAGGTTTCCTTACTCTCAAAATTCAATAACCTCCAAATTTCCTCCCACCTATCATACAAGCATTCTGGTCTTCCTCATTAGCTCTACTTGCTACAACTACCACTATAACCTTCATGCACTCACTAGTGACACTGACTCACTCAACCCCACTCCAACAGGTCTGCCATGATAACATTCATGCTTTTCTCTAGGTCTATGACAAACTCCTACTCAAACTTCAAGATCCTGCTCAAATATCACCTCCTATTCCAAGCCTTCTCTCTTACACAAGACCTAATTAATATAGTGTGAAATAATAAAAAGGGAAGATAGCTTTGCTGTCAAAATGATCTGAATTCAAACCTGACTCTTGTACCTACTAACTGTGCGATCTTAGACAAGTTAGTTCATCTTCCTGAGGCTCGGTCTTCTGATTTTAAAGTGCAAAGTGCCAATTCCCTATATTTGTGGGGCTCATCAGTGATGTGATATTGTTGTTTGCCTGCATATATTTCTCTTTGTGAGTTCACTGAGAGGAGAGGCTTTATCTTTTTGTTTGCTGCCCCCAAGAGTATCCAGCATAGTGCTGATATTCTGCAGCACACAATGTTATTTTAATCAATGGATAGTCCTAGAAAAGTAACTATGTGTTCTATGAAGAGCTCTCTGGTCATTCCTGTGCCCATTAATCTGAATTCTCATAGTTCTTGTACATACTACTAGTAAGGCTCTTGCCACAGCCAGGATTAGATTCCAGGGTTCCTTCAGAGCAATTACCATGACTTTGGTCAGGTTCAATAGCCATAAACAACTCAGAACGTGACAATACTCTGGAAGTGCCAGCTAGTGATAAGGTTATTTAAAATACCCCATTCTTGCTGAGCGTGGTTGTGCACATCTATAATCCCAGTACTTGGGAGGCTGAGACAAGAAGAGCTCAGGTTCAAGGCCAGCCTCATCAACTTAGTGAGACACTCAGCAACTTAGCAAGACCTTGTTTCAAAACAAAATGAGGAGAGTGGCTGGGGGTGTACTCGGAGGTACACCTGGATTCCATCCCCAGTACCCCCCCCCCCCAATACTCATTGTCTTTCTCATTCCAAATTATTTTTCTTCTAAGTTTTTTTCTGAATTTACCCCAAGGCCCCAGATACCGAGACCTCTTCAATAGCAACTTACTTCTGTAGTCCTCAACTTTGGCTCAAAGCGAATGGCATCTTGTGACCCAGCTTTCCCAACTGTTCACATACTTAGGTACTGGCTCCTTTCCTCAGTGTACTTTTTCTGTTCTTAACTGTCCTTCGTTTTCTGTTCCTGGACAAATCTTCTCATTGATGTACTGTTCTCATGGGGATTTGGAAAACTTTTGTTTTATTAGCAAGTAACACATGAGTAAATCTCATGGTGGATTATTGATGGAAGCCACTTTAAAAATAATTGAATCTGGGGACTGCAAATAGAGAACATTAACTGATGTTGTACTAGAAATGACTAATCAATCATAGCAATTTATTCTGTTGATGTCATCTATGACCCTAGAATCCTTTTCAACGTATCACTCCAGGTAAACTTTCAATTCCTCAGTCAACATAGAAAATGAAACTTGTTTTGACATTCCTGATGTAGTTCAAAGCTGTTATTTTGCTTATAATGTCCAAAGAGCAATAGTGACTCAGTAATAAAGTAAATAACCTGAAAGCCCAGGTTATTGATCCTCCTGGCTTTTAGTCCCAGGTTTTACTTCTCACATGATTACTCTTCTCCTTCAATAGCTATTCAAGTCCTAGAACTTACATTCTATCTACAAGTGTTAGGGAAGAAAGGTAAAGGAAAGGACACTAAGAAAAAGAGAATAGGAAGAGAGAAGATAGAGTTATTTTATAATACAACAATAAAATACTATTATTGCCCATACAAAATTTGATTTTAAAAGCTGTGAAAGCTGTAACTAACAGCATACTTAATAGCAAAAGACTGAATTCCTTCCTCTTAAGGTCAGGAGTAAGACAAAGATTGTGGCTCTTGCCACTTTTATCTAATAGTGTATTGCAAGTTTTAGTCAAGAAAACTAGGCAAGAAAAAGAAATAAAGATTAGCCATATTGGAAGAAAAGAAGTAAAATTCTCTTTTTTCCATATGATACAATCTTGGGTATAAGAAATCCTGAAGAATCCAGTTAAAATCTACTAGAACTAATAAACATGTTCATGAAGATTGCAGGACATAAGATCAACACTGAAAATGAAATTAAGAAAATAATTTACATGTAAAGGAATGAAATTGAAACTCTATTAATAATTATCCACATATAAAAACAAAATCAAAATAGATCGGACACCTAAATGTAAGAGCAAAAACCATAAAACTTAGAAGAAAATATGACAAATATTTATGAACTTGGATTAGACAATGTTTCTTATATGTGACATAAAAATATATGTAACAAAACAAAAATTAGATAAATTGGATTTCATCAAAATTTTAAAATTTTGCATTTCAAAGGACACTCTCAAAGGAGGAAAAAGACAATTCAGATAATGGGAGAAGCAAAAAGCATTAACCTGATAAAGAATTAATAACAAAAATATATGAAGTACTTTTATAGTTCAGCAATGACAATAAAAAAAATTTTTAAATGGGCAAAAGATATCGAAGATATAATACAAAAGACCCGTACGCACAATGAAAGATCCTCGATATCTACCATCATTAGGGAAATGCAAATAAAAAACAAAACAAAATACTATTTCATATCATCTAAGATGGCTATAAACAAACAAACAAACAAACAAAAGACTCTATGTAATAATAAGTCTTGGTGAGGATATGGAGAATTTGGAAAACCTTATACATTGCTGGTAGAAATGTGAAATGGTGCCACCACATTGGAAAACAGCTCTATAGTTCCTCAAAATGTTAAGCGTAGAGTTATCATATTGCAGATACCAGCAATTTTACTACAGCATAAATGAAAATAAAAACATGTCCACATAAAAAATTCATACACAAATGCTCATAGCAGCATTATACATAGTCGTTAAAAATTTGAAATAACCTAAATGTTCAGGAATGTATAATTAACATGTGGTACATCCATACAGTGGAATATAATATGGCAATAATAAGAAATAAAGTACTTATATATGTGACATGAATGCAACTTGAAAACATTATGTAAAGTGGAATAAGCAGTCACAAAAGACCATATAGTGTATAATACCACTTACATGAAATATCTATCAGCACATTTACAGAAACAAAGTAGATTAGTGGTTACCTATAGCTGGATTGGGGAGGGAGGTTGGGGAAAGGGGAAGTGACTGCTAATTGATACAGAATTTCTTTGTGGAGTGATGAAATGCTTTAAAACAGACTGTGGTGATGGATGAACACTGAATTTAAGTGGGTGAACTGTGAGCCATGTGAATTATATCTGTGTAAAACTGTTATTCAAAAGATGCACACATGTATTTTAATTTTGGTGATTTCCTTTTCGATCTTCTCCCTTCCTATGTCTGTCACAACAATCCACATATCCACTTATATGGTCCATGTGCATATTTCCATGCCCACTGTCTTAACTTCAGGATATGTAACAAACTAGATCTATTTTCTGATGAGCAGATACCATTTATGAAAGCCAACCTTTTAGAATATGAATTCAAAAGAGAAAAACAAAGAAATAAAAATGCCTAACCTGTATGTTTTTTTTTCCTTGTAGCCACTATCTCACCTTCATCAATACATCATATCTGTGGACCTTAGGTTTGCCCCCAGTATTTAATATATTCTCAATAAATCCATTCTATTAGAAATGACACTATGACTTTTAGCAATACATTTCTAACATGCTAGTGGCTCAATACTTTTTTTTTCTGCTGAAAGTCTAAGTGTAAATTATCATCAAATCCATGGCAACCAAGAGAACTTCATGTTTGCATCATTTTGTACCTACCCCTTTTGAGTCAATCACTCCAGGCTTTGCATTAAACTTCACTGTCTTCAACCGGGCACGTTCCTTTCTTTCCACCCTAAAGAAAAATGAAAATAAAGAGTCTATCAAATGACAAGTCATTTTTTATTAAGTGCCTTATTAAGTAAAGAACACCTCTTCCTTATCCTTACAACTAAAAATATGTTCTACAATATTTCTCTTCGTTTGTTCCTTATAAAAAGTCTTGGTATAAAGTCTCTAAGCTTCTAATACATCCTTTGAAATGTTTGTGTTATGTGTACTGAGAGTCACAGTATTTTGAAGGAACAAAAAGGGAGAAAAATAGTTATAAAATAGTTTGTTATTTAAATACTTAATCAATCAAAATTTATTCTAAGAAATTTCAGTCTATAGAGACAAACACCTACAGTAGAGATTAAATAAATGTTTACTCCCCTTTTCACCTTCTTTCTTTTTCTTTCCCTTCCCCTTACAAATATTAAAGTATTTAGCTTCACTTGATAACTAAACATGTTATATATAATCTGGAATTTTCCTCCATGAAGCCTAATGCCCTCTCCTGTCATCTTCACAGAGTTGCCATTTTATGTACCACCCTATTCATTCATTAAACACTTATTGAGTAACTAACATGCAACAAATGAGGAGCAGGGGAACAAATAAAAAAAATTAAAAGCACAACTGAAATGAACTCATAGCAATGTGCCCTGAGCAAGAACAGAGGTGTAAACAAAGATTGATAATTTTCTATAATAAGACTAACACATCAAATCATGTGTACATGTATGTCTGTATCACTTTGAATCTCACTGTGATATATAATTATATTATACCAATAAAAGTATATTAAAAATAGAAAAAAGACCATTAATATCTATGTGGGTGAATTTATCTCTATGAGAGGGTGGGAAGCATTGGAATGGACTACTCAGAGGAAGTGTCAATTTACCTGAGGTTGAAGAATGAGAGCAAGCTTATTCATAGGAAAAGTTCAGGGGGAGTTCCAAGAGAGGAGGAACAAGAATCCCAGGACCTGAGGATATGAGTCAGCTAGAAGATTGCAGGAAGCTGTGGTGCTGGGGTATGTGGGATGGGGAACACAGGGATGCTGAGGTGAGGCTAATGAGATGGCAGGACCCCTTATAAGGGGTACAAAGCTACCTCAAGGACTTGGCTTTTCTCCTTGGGGAATCCTCATGAATTACTAGATGCCATAAAGTCAGGAAGTTATTGAATTAAGTTAGTATTTTATTTATTTATTTATTTATTTATTTATTTATTTATTTATTTATTTATGCGATACTAGGGATGGAACCCAGGGGCATTCTACCTCCGAGCTACATCCCCAGCCCTAATTTTTATTCTTTATTTTGAAACAGGGTCTCACTAAGTTGCGGAGTGCCTCACTAGGTAGCTGAGGCTGGCCGCGAACCCAGATCCTCCGGTCTCAGCCCCCCAAATGCTGGGATTACAAGCATGTGTCACCATGCCCGGCTTAAGTTAGTATTTTATTTTATTTTATTTTATTTTTTTGCGGTACTGGGGATTGAACTTAGGGGCATTCTACCTCCGAGCTATACCCCCAGCCCTATTTTTTATTCTTTATTTTGAAACCGAGTCTCACTAAGTTGCGGAGTGGCTCACTAGGTAGCTGAGGCTGGCCTCTGGTCTCAGCCTCCCGAATGCTGGGATTACAAGCATGCGCCACCATGCCCGGCTTAAGTTAGTATTTTAAATAAACAAGTCTGATATAGGTAGAAGACAGACTGGAGAAGGGAAAGTACAGAAGACCAGGGGCCAACTTAGAAGCTGTTGACATAGTCTAGGAAAGAAATGGTGATAAATGATAATTAGGTAGAGGAGAGGGGAGGGCTTGAGAAATATCAGGAGAATACATTGGTTAGACTTCTGCCTGTTTGAAGGCCAGGGTTGAAAAAAAGAGAAAAGAGGAATCTAAATATTTCTCTGATTTTTGTGAATCTCTCCAGCTATACATTATCCTTCCTCTGAGTCACACTGGCATTTAACTTATATTATTTCTTGATTCCCTTCCATTTATTTTTGTGTTCCATATACAGAGTTATATGTTCTTTGAGCAGGTATCACTTAATAGTGTATTATAGCAAATCATCAATAAATATTTGTTCAACAAAAATAATATTTAATGCATTGTTTTCTAACATGACTTTTTTTCTTTAAATATGGATAGGTTTAACTCCAACTTTTTTCTTTCTTGGGAGAGAGAGAGAAAGAGAGAGAGAGAGAGAAAACTCAAATCTATAGAGACTTTATAGTTTATGAACTCTAAGCTATTCATAGATCAATAATTAACAGCATACTCCTTTCTAACTGAGAGTTCAGCTCTTTTGTGTTTCCAACTGAAATGCAGTGAAGATCAGGGTTTCTATAGTTACAGAATGAAGCCTCAGAATATATTTATTTCAGCATGAGAGTAGAATATTTGAGTAGAAACAGCTGAACAAAAATTTTCAAATCTAACCTCAGCTATTAAAGCAATATGTTCCACTGAGAGCTTTTCGTTGCATCTAACACATGACATTTGGAAGGAGAAGGAGAAAGACTTAGATAAGCTAAGCCACCAAGAGGAAAGATGCTCACTGAGAAAAGGCCTGCTCTGAGCTTCATCAGCTTTGCTCAATTTTATTCCAAGTGCAAATGATAATTCATACTCATCTCTTTGGATTCTTCTAAAATTACTGGTACAGCCCTAACTTTATTTGGCTTCTCTGTATTAAGTAGGCTAATGTTGGGAGCTGTTAGTTCATTTGATGCTGCTAAAATGACTGGAGTTCATATAGAATACATGCTTGTTTGATCAGAGTATGCAAATAAATTTTGCATAAACCCACAGAACTCAGACAGGTCCAAAACATACATAATATAAGATCGAATTCAGGATTCCAACCTAAGAACTATTTGGACAGAGCATTACATCCTCTGTACTCATAGTTTCTAAGTTTATCCTTTTCAGTTTTCTTAAGAAATATCCCTATTGGGCCAACTTTAGTCATTCATCACCTAAATTTTAACAAGTTTGTGAAGGGCCAGGCATGGTAGCGCATGCCTGTGGTCTTAGTATTTGGGAGGCAGAGATAGGAGGATCGGAGGTTTGAATACAGTCTCAGCAACTTAGTGAGACCCTCAGTAACTTATGAGACCCTGTTTCAAAATAAAGAATAAAACAGGGGTGGGGATCTAGCTCAGAGGTAGAATGCCCCTGGGTTCAATCCCAGTCCCCAAAAAAAAGAAAAAAGAAAAGAGAGAAGTTTGCAAAGAATATTGTTAAACATGAAGACACACATAGATGCATACGTGCACGTTTCCCCAGTACTGCCATAATTTATTATTAATCTTCAAACAGGTAATAGAAAAAGAAAAATACATTTTGAAGCCTATTCAAGGTGACAAAGTTTTGGATCACTCACAAAGGAAATTAGAAAGTTTGCTTCCTAGAAAGTTTGCTTCTTATTTGGGAGGAAAGTTTCAGTAATGATGATAATGCACACAGCAGATGAAGTTTTAACATGTAAGTATTAATGAATGTCATCTCATTTTTGGGTCCCAACATGACATAACCCAGTGATAATAGGCATTATCAACTCTGTTTTATGGCTGGGGGAGTTGAGACTTGAAGCTTGCCAAACTAGAAATTGATAGAAACAGCCCAGACCTGCATCCTTTGTCGGCTGACTTCAGTGACTGTCCACAGCCACTCAGTTTGGGAAAACAGCACGCAAGCACCTTCCACGGCTGACTTACCCAGTGGAAATTCTCAACAGATAACGAGCTCTTGGATGGGCCATCCACAGTTATAAGGCTAACACATACCCTTAGCTGAGTTTTTCAGAAACAATAACCTCTTCCTCTCTTTGTATCCCTATTGTTCTGAATTATATAAACCACGACTGGAAAAAAGCATATCATCACTGAGTAGCACCATGCCACAACAAAATTCAGAATAAATTTACTTTGAACACCAAAATCAGCTGAGCTACATGCCCATTGATAACATTACATCACACTTTCATGGAACTGGTCTCCCTCCTGGGCACACCAGCAAACGGGACTGTGCTTTCCCACCATGGAGGCATGTGTTGGTGGCCTTTGAACACTCTCTACAGACCTCTTCCCTGGGTCACAGTGTCTGTGGCTTATGTATTTTCCTTCACCTGCCCTGGCCACTTACTCTCTCCTCCCTTTTCCCACAGTGTATGTGGCTAGTTTACTGCTGAAATGAGAGGTAAGGATTGAAACAGAGCCCCCAATAATGTGATGTTTTTTTCTTTGGCACCCAAAGTCCAAATTTAGTAAAAGGAAAATAGCCATCATTTGAGTATACACTAAACAACAGAAGCTATACTGAGTACTAACCTATTGTATTTATAATCCATACCATAATCCATGAATTTACATGGAGCAGGGCACACAGTAGGTACTTAGTTTATCTTTGTTAAATGAATAAATGAATAAACTCTCAAGGAGGTTACTAATTCTTGACCTAGATGTGAAAACTAAGGTTGAGAGAGTTTAAATGACTTGAACAGCAACCAGTTTCCTATATGAGGTTGTTTAGCATTTTACAACCTTTTCTTTTGCCAAGAATCTAGGTAAAAGTTTAGCATCACCTTTTGTAGTTGTTTTGCTGTGTAAGATTTCTTTGCTAAGAACAAATACCAAGGTTCAAAGGAATTGCTTAAAGAAATGGTGTAGAGCTGGACTTGGTAGAGCAATCCTGTAATTCTACTACTTAGGAGGCTCAGACAGGAGGATTGCAGGTTCTAGGACAGCCTCAGTAATTTAGCAAGACCCTCAGCAACCTCGTGAGACCCTGTTTTAAAACAAAATATAAAAAAGGGCTGGGGGTGTGTATCTTGGAGGTAGAATGTCCCTGGGTTCAATGCCAAGTACCAAAAAGAAAAAAAAGTGTGATCACCTGTATACAGGGACCTAACTACAATGAGAATGACTGCTATTCTTGCCCTGTACATTTGGGCTCAAGCAATTAATTAGATTGTTTAAGCAGAAATAATCCTTCCATCCCAGTCTTGTCACTGACAGAAATACTAAAAACATACACTGGATGGCAAAATTTGAGCAATCACTTCTGACACCCAGCATCTCCAGATAGCACCACATGGTCATGCTTTAATGAGCCCGACTGTCTCCCTCTCTCTTTCACCATCTCCCATCTGGCATTTTCAGGTTCCAGCCAACCACATAATTGGGTCAGGCTTAGAGCACTGGATAGTGGGAGCATGATTCTTCCCTGAGAGTTACTTCGCCCATGCTGTGCAGGCCCCGTCAGAGGGAAAGCTGGAAAGTTACCCAATGTTAGTGGCCACAGGCTTGCTGAGAGAGTGAGGTGAACAGACTCTGACGTAACATTAGACACAAGCTGTCATCCAAGAGCACAGGTGAAGAGTCAACGTGGAAGGATGAATGGCCACTCAGATTAAGAGACTGTGTGACAAATTCTGGTTGGGATATTCAAGCTAATCTCAGAAGATATGAGTCTATGCTAAGAGCCCAGGTTGTGAAATCACACAAGCTGGATTTGGATTCTGTGTCTGCAACTTAGGATGACCATTCGACCTTTTAGGAACTCAGTTTTCATGTTGGTAGAATTAGAATCATCTGTAACAGAGACTTCAAAAAGTTCAGAAAAGGAGGAAAAGACTCCAGGGGAGTGATGAAGGGGGGTTGGCAGGTGTGTGGGTCTGGGGAGGAGACTTGATGACTACAGTTCAAATAATGCTGTGTACATATACGAAACTATTAATACCAATCTCAGCTGGGTGTGGTGGTGCATGCTTGTAATTCCAGTACTTGGGAGGCTGAGGCAGGATGATCGCAGGTCTGAGGCCATCCTCAGCAATGTAATGAGCCTCTCAGCAACCTAGGGAGACCCTGTTTCAAAAAACAAAACAAATACCTCTCCCCCCAAAAACGGGTTGGGGGTGTAGCTCAGAGGTAGAATACCTCTGGGTTTAATCCCCAATACCACAAACAAAACAAAACAAAAATAAAAGCAACCTCAATGACATGTATGGTAAGGGGAGGGATCTGGAGAGAAATACACCAAGTGCTGTATGCATGTATATTCCTATCACTCTACACCTCATAAGGATATATAATTAAAATGCACCAATAAAAGCATATCACAAAAACTTATGGTGAATGTTTTTGTGATCACAGAGTCTGTAAGAACTCAGGACACAAGAGGCTGCTCCTAAGATGATTCTGACAGGACGGTCCATGATGTCACTTGCCATCACTACACCCAAATTCCTTCCTTGTAAAAGGGAGGGAGTACCGGTGCTCTGCTTCAGGAGCTTTCTGCCATGGTGAGCCCCTCCCTGCCAGGTGAGACAAAGACACCGACGTCTCTTCCTCTTTCAGATGGCATCTCCAAATGTGAGCCAACATACTTGCAAGCTGTAGGGATGGGAAGAGCCTGAATTTTGACAGTTGCTCATAGAGATTTAAGTGAGGTGTGTATCCAAATCCTGGTTTAGCATCTGCTGCCACTGTGATTTCAGCAGCCTACCTGGATTCTCTGATGCGCCTTTTCCATATTGATGAATGCTTCTAAAGTAGTGCACTTGGTGTGGTAGAAAGCCATCTAGTCTTGCTACCAGAGAGGCCTGGGTCCAGCCAGTAGCTTCCTGTGCATGCTAGGGAAAGTTACTTAACTTCTCTGACCCTCAGTTTCTATATGAGGCTTTTGTGAAGATTAAATAGAAATCATGCATTTCAAGGCATCTGGTGTAAAACACAGGGTTACAGTTTGAATGTCCCCACCAACACTCATGTTGAAATATACTCACCAGTGTGGTTATTAAGAGGTGGGACAAGGTGGGACCTTTAAGGGCTAATTGGGCTATAAGGACCCTGACCTCATCAATGGATAACTGGATTATCATTAGAGTGGATCTGTTATAAAAGCCAACGTGGCCATATCTCTTGTGTGTACCTCTCTCACCATGCGATGCCCTGCAAAGTCTCATGATTCTGCAGGGCTTAAAAGATGGTATTCAGCATTTTGAAAAAGGATCAGGGATGATGATAATGTTCATATTCTTTGTTTTATAGTTTCTTTGGATGATTAAATGGAATTATTGGCAAACATCTTCATAAAGGATAAAGTCATATACTGATACTGTACATTATGAAATATTTTCGTGTCAGTTCTGCTAGATGAAGTATAATAGGTTAAAAAGGAATTGAGAGCCGGGTGTGGTGGTACACACTTGTAATCCCAGTACTTGGGGAGGCTGAGGCAGGAGGATCACTGGTTTGAGGATAGCTTTAACAACATAGTGAGACTCTTAGCAATCTAGTGAGACCCTGTTTCAAAACAAAAACTTAAAAAAAGGGCTAAGGGTGTACCCTGGAGGCAGAATGCCCCAGTACCACAAAGAAAAAAAAAAAAAAAGGAACCAGGAATTAAGAGAAACATTTATTTAGATTTTAAATACATTTATTTAGATTTTAAATTGCTTTAAGGTTTGTACATGAAGATTCTTTCTGGGGCAGGACTGTAAGTGATTCCTGCTTTATTCCTTATATTTTTCTAAAAGTTCCCACTTGTCTACAATGAGAGATAGTGCTTTAAAAGTATATGAAATAATACAAATGACTTTTTTGAGATAATGAAAATACTAAGAAAAATTGACAGAAATTCACTTACAGCTACAAATTTTATGTAAAATAAACATAAACACATATATTGAAATAAGATGAATGTATTATATTTTATAAGAATATGCATTTTTTTGCAGTACTGGAGATTGAACCCAGGGGCATTCTACCTCTGAGCTACACCCCCAGTCCTATTTTTTATTCTTTAATTTTGAAACAGGGTCTCACTAAGTTGCAGAAGTCCTCACTAAGTAGCTACACTAGCCAGGAACCCAGATCCTCTGGTCTCAGCCTCCCAAGTACTGGGATTACGAGCATGCACTACCACCACCACACGTGGCTAGAATATGTAGTTTGTATAAAATAAAATGAACTTACTGATTTGAGAAGTGGGGATACCATACCCTTTATGAAATAGATTGAAAATAAATATCAATATTGTACACACTGAATGAACTTCTTCAGGTCCACTGTAGTATGGTTGTTAGGATGGCTTCATCCAAAATACAAGAGAAAGAGCAAATTTAAGAATGGTTACCAGTAGGTGGAACATTCTTTCAAGGGAAATAGCACTGAGAATGTTCCTCAGGGTGAAATGATGAGCAACTGAACCCATGAATGACCTTTGATACAACTGGTTAGAATCACAGAACCTCAGGGTAGGAGAGGCCTGACAACCACAGAGTTCAACTCACCCTTCCAAAGTTGGAATATTTCGTTTCTCTTCCTTGGTTGTCCCTGCTATCTTTAAGCAGTTCTAACAAGTGGAAGGATTTCTCTAAAATGAGCTGAGATCAATGCCCGCATAGCTTTCTTTCCCCTACCCCAATTCTATCCTTGGGGCCATATTCAATAAGATCCTTCCTCCTTCTAGAGAAGGACAGCTCTGATAAATTCAGCCAGAGCAACACAGAATGCATGCTGTCCTTGCATTTTTCTATTTGAAGTAGATGGAAATGGAGAAACAGAATATAAACAAACCATTGCTGAGAACCACTGTTTGAATATATATATATAGAGAGAAAATACTACAAGCCATGGCATAAAGTAAGGAGATAGGCCTGTAGTGTTTTGTTTTGTGTGTGTGTGTGTGTGTGTGTGTGTGTGTGTGTGTGTGTGTGTGTTACTGGAGATTCAACCACTGAACCCCAGGGGAATTCTACCTCCAAGCTATACCCCCAGTCCTATTTTTAATTTTTTTTTAAAAATTTTGGAACAGGGCCTCACTAAGTTGAAGAGGACCTTGTTAAATTGCTGAGACTGCCAACAAAACTGCAATCTTCTGTTTTAACCTCCCACATATTGGGATTATAGGCTCATGTCACCATACCTGGCTGGCTTGTAGTGTTTTCATGATACAAGGGCAATGCCAGGCAATTATCCAGAAGTCTAGGGGCTTATGAAGATGCAGAGAACTGTCTGCTGGGGAGATCTATGAGCAAGGTTATGGACGATGGGATGTTCTCTGGAGTTTTGGCCACTTCACTGTGATCCCCCTGCATCTGCCTTGACCCCTATAAAGGGAAGAAAGTTAATCTGCCACTTTCCCTGACTCATTGCTCCCCAGGCAGCATGGCTGCAGGCAGAGAAAGATGGAGACTAGTCTTCTCTGGGGTTTGAATGTCCTACAGAATTATTCTGGGGCAGAATTTACATGTTTTCGCATGGTTTGTACCAGCTCAATCATTGTATCACTTTGTGTGTAGCAGCCCTTGAATACTTGGCTTCACTGAAGAGTTTTTATGAAGTTATTCTGAGTTTTGAATGTAAGGATGGGAACTCCTTGACAAACCTGTAGCATGAGAAAAGTGGATGACTGCTTTGGACCTCCATCATTCCTGACTGATTTTGTACCACACTCACTTTTAGGATAGAGTCAATTTCTGTGTCTTGGACAACATTTTGATGCCAAAAGGACATTGATGGGGAGGAAAGTTTCTCTGAGAAGCTACTAGGACATATGAGGGAGCAGGCTGTTCTGAAATGTATTTCTACCTTTCAAAAGCAGAGCTGAAAAAAATGTTTGGAATGGAAAGGGCACAATTCTAATTCTTTTATTCTTCTTCCTTTCCTCCTCCTCCTC
>PVLC010003945.1:0-90713 GCA_004027655.1 Graphiurus murinus | reverse complement strand
AGGAAAATTACAAAAATCTGAAAAAAGAAATCGATGAAGACCTTAGAAGATGGAAAAATCTACCATGCTCTTGGATTGGCAGAATAAATATCATCAAAATGGCCATCCTCCCAAAAGTAATCTACAAATTCAATGCAATACCCATGAAATTACCAAGGTCACTCCTCACAGACATAGAAAAATCAGTCCTTAAATTCATTTGATGCAACAAAAAGCCCAGGATAGCCAAAGTAGTCCTTAGTAACAAGAACCATGCAGGAGGTATCACAATACCTGACTTCAAACTTTACTAAAAAGCCACAGTAATAAAAACAACATGGTATTGGCACAAAAACAGACACATAGACCAATGGAGCAGAATAGAAGTTTCAGAAACAGACCCCCATGCTTACAGTCAATTGATCTTTGACAAAGGTGCCAAAAATATAAATTGGAAAAAAGATAGCCTCTTTAACAAATGGTGTTGGCAAAACTGGTTAACCATATGCAGGAAAATGGAAATAAACCCCACTTTCTCACCCTGCACAAGAGTCAACTCAAGGTGGATCAAAGACCTGGAAGTCAGGCCAGAGACTTTGCAGCTACTTGAAGAGGGCATAGGCCCAGCACTTGAACACATAGGCACAGGTAAAAACTTTCTCAACAAGACCCCAAAAGCACAAGCAACTCAAAGGAAGATCAATACATGGGATTGCATTAAACTGAAGAGCTTCTGCACAGCAAAGGAAACTATCAAGAACCTCAACAGAGAGCCCACAGAGTGGGAGAAAATTTTGCCAGCTATTCTTCTGATAGAGGACTAATATCTAGGATATACAGAGAACTCAAGAAACTCACAGCTAAGAAAACAAATAACCCAATAAAAAAATAGGGAAAGTATCTAAATAGAGACTTCACAAAAGAAGAAATACAAATGGCCAATAAATGTATGAGGAAATGTTCAACGTCATTAGCAATCAGAGAGATGCAAATCAAAACTACCTTGAGATTTCACCTAACTCCAATCAGAATGGCAATCATCAAAAACACAAACAACAACAAATGCTGGTGAGGGTGTGGAGAAGTGGGAACCCTAATACATTGTTGGTGGGATTGCAAATTAGTGCAACCACTTTGGAAAACAATATGGAGGATCCTCAGATGAATGGGAATGAACCTACCATATGATCTGCAATACCACTTCTGGGTATCTACCCAAAAGAAAGGAAACCAAACTATCAGACCAACGCATGTGTATCTATGTTTATAGCTGCACAGTTTATGATTGCCAAACTATGGAACCAGCCAAGATGTCCATGAACAGATGAATGGATTACAAAACTATGAGATATGTACACAATGGAATTTTACTCAGCCATAAAGAAGAACAAAATCATGTTATTTTCAGGGAAATGGATGGAACTGGAAAACATTATGTTAAGTGAGATTAGTCAGCCACAAAAAGTTAAAAATCGAATGCTCTCCCTAATATGTGGAAGCTAGGAAGAAAATGGGACATAAGAGGGACTCCAGATGAAGAAGGAGAATCCTTAGGTGAACAAAGAATTTGACTTAATGGAAGGTCATGAGGGTAGGGGGGACACCCTAATGAGCATGATGTACTTTCTTTTTTTTTTTTGCGGTACTGGGGATTGAACTCAGGGGCAGTCTACCTCCAAGCTATACCCCCAGCCCTATTTTTTATTCTTTATTTTGAAACCAGTTCTCACTAAGTTGTGGAGTGCCTCACTAGGTAGCTGAGGCTGGCCTTGAACTCGGATCCTCCGGTCTCAGCCTCCCGAATGCTGGCATTACCAGCATGCGCCACCATGCCCGGCTTATTTTTTATTCTTTATTTTGAAACTAGGTCTCACTAAGTTACGGAGTGCCTCACTAGGTAGCTGAGGCTGGCTGTGAACTTGGATCCTCCAGTCTCAGCCTCTCAAATTCTGGGATTACAAGCCTGGCTGCATGATGTACTTTCATGAACACATCAAAGTCAATCACTAAACTGACCTTGAGAAGGAAGGAAGAGGAGGGAGTGGGGTGCGAATTGGGGAAGAGTTAAATGAGAAATGTGTGCATGTATGCCTTTACATATACCAGCTTGTACCTAACAAAGATGTATGATTACAATGTACTGATTTAAAAAAAAAAAAAAAAAAGCTGATGAGAAGCTCCATACTCATGGATAATACTTGTTTCACTATAAAGCACTGAGTCTCAGCTTTCTCTGTACTTTATCATTATTATTATTGTTGTTGTTATTATTATTATTATTATTGCGGTACTGGGGATTGAACTCAGGGGCATTCTACCTCCAAGCTATACCCCCAGCCGTATTTTTTATTCTTTATTTTGAAACAGGGTCTCACTAAGTTGCAGAGGGCCTCACTAAGTAGCTGAGGCTGGCCACGAACCCTGATCCTCCAGCCTCAGCCTCCCAAATACTGGGATTAGAAGCATGCACCACCATGCCTGGCTAGGGAGACCATTTCAAAATAAAAATAAAATAGGGCTGGGGGTGTAGCTTGGATGTAGGATGCACCTAGGTTCAAGTCCCAGTACCACAAATAAAAAAAAAAAAAAAAAACAAAAAACCCCCCAGATATCTTAGCCTATGGGGGACCAATGGAATCATTCTCTGGAAGTGGAGCCCAAGCAATGAAAAACATTTAAATTTCCCAGGTGTACTGGGATTACAAGTGTGTGCCACCACACCCTGGCCTTCCCTTTCTATTAAGATACTTTTACTAGCACTGATTTGATCTTTTCTTTTCTGTGTGTGTGTGTGTGGGGGGGGGTACTGGAGATTGAACCCAGAGGCATGCTACCTCTGAGCAATACCCCCAACCCTATTTCATTCTTTATTTTGAAACAGGGTCTCAGTAAGTTGCAGATGGCCTCACATGTTGCTGAGGCTGGTTGCAAATCTGCAATCCTCCTGTCTCAGCCTCCAAAGTACTGGTGATTACAAATATGTGCCACTACACCTGGCTTTCCCAGGTGATTTTAATGCAGAGAAAGTTGAGAATCACTATTGCAGACTTAGCTAGGCCCAGTTGGAATTCCCAGTGTGAATTTGTTTTCTCTTGATCTTGTCAAATTCCCAAGACTAGTGATAAGAAGTTACAAGCTTGGTTGCCAGGGTTCTGGGAACTTCTAGTTCTGAAAACAGGAGGACATCTTAACAACACTTCCAGTTCATCCTTAGCCCTGCCTAATACCATCTGTCTTCCTGTATCTGCCAACTCTCTATAGTGCCATGGAGTGACCATAACATGGAAACATTTATGTGATGGACGATAAAGAAGTGAAATTTGCAGCCTTTTCAACCTTGACACATGCTACTATTTAAATGTGCTCCCCAAAAGCACGTTAGAAACTGAATTTTCAATGCAATGTTGTGCAGGCAATGTTACTTTTACTATATTCTACTGGTCAAATCAGTCATGAAACCCACCCAGATTCAAGAAGGTAGAAATAACTCTGCATCTTTTTAGTGGAGCAGTAGGGTCACACTATAAAAAGAGGATACAGAGCCAGGCATGGTGGCACATGCTTATAATCCTAGTACTTAAGAGGCTGAAACTGGAGGATCGAAGGTTCAAGGCCAGCCTCAGCAATTTAGTGGGGCTGTCAGCAATTTAGTGAGACCGTTTCCAGTAAAATAAAAAGGGCTAGGGATGTAGCTCAGAGGTGGAATGCCCCTGGGTTCAATCCCCAGTACCACAAAAAACAAAAGGACACAGGAAATTTTTTTGTGTGTGGTACTAAGGATTGAACTCAGAAGCATTCTACCTTTGAGCTACACCCCTGGCCCTATTTTTTATTCTTTATTTCGAAACAGAGTCTAAGTTGTGGAGTGCCTCACTAGGTAGCTGAAGCTGGCTGTAAACTGGGATCCTCTGGTCGCAGCCTCCCAAACGCTGGGATTACAATCGTGCTCCACCGCGCCTGGCTTTTGAGGAAATTTTCTAAAAAAAAAAAAAAAAAAAAAATACCCAGTACCGCCAAAAACCAATCAACCAAACAAAAAACTCACAACCTGGACAAAGAGGTAGCCATATGTATCATGATGAAAAGTATAGGATAAATGCTGTTATAGTGTTACAAAACAAAGCTTTGTAGGAGCAGAGAAGAAACAATTTTGACTATAAAACAGGGATAAAATTCCACCAGTGCTGAAATACAATCTTGATAAACTGAGTTTAGGAATTAAAGAGACACAGTGAGAGACATGTCTGGCATGTTTGGGAAATGCTAAGAAATATCTTGTGGCTAGATCACAGGATAAACAGAATCAGTGAGTCACAGAGAAGGTAACAATTTTGGCTTTATTTTATAGTTATTAGTAATTTGAGACATCCGAGCTAGGAAAGTGGTGAATGGAGAAGAGTTAGATCTATAGTTAATGTTATGGTTTGGTGAGGCAGTAGGTTCTTCTCGGCTAGTTTAGGAAAAAAAGAGCTGGAAGACTTCGGGTTGAAACTCTTAAAGTTTTATTACAAAGAAAAAGGGTTAGAGTGAGAGAAAAAGTGACATGCTACAGAGGGCGGGTCAGAGTGCTCTGAAACAGAACACTCCCAAGAAAGACCTCAGATTTTAAATAGGGTTTCTGTTGCTTTCCTTACTTAGGTTGCTACATCACAGGTTAAAGGCTTATTTTCTCAGGACTTTTTGCTGGGCCAATTACCCATTTTGTAACAACATATGGATTAAGTTTTTAGGGGAAAAGGGAGGGGGAAACACTGACAGGGCTGTGTGTGTAATCTCTCCCTGTCTAAAAAGCAGCCTCAGCTATTTTTCAGGCTGTGTTATCTTCCTGCTCAAGGGTAGCTTTTACTTTTGCAGGCTGCTTGTGATTTCTCTGCTCAAGGACAGCATAGCACACAGGGCTTATCTATTTAAGTACTGAGATGCAGCTGCCTAAATATAATAAAAAGGGGCTCTATATATACGTTTATACTTTTAGCTATTAATACTGGGTCAGTTTACATAAAAACAAAACAAAAAAAACCTGACAGAATCCAGGATGATACGGAGGCAGAAGACTGAAAACACAGGTGGGATTGCCAATAGTCCAAATAAGAAACACAGCAGGAAAGAATCTGCAAATGTAATTTAGAGGTTAACTGGGTTAGGTTGAGAACATCTTCAATTGATTATAGATAAGTCATGAAAATATCTTAAATACTTGTAATTTATTAGGTTTAAAGAAAAACAGCTAGGCATGTAAGTTATTCCTGGGACATCTCCAACTTTGAACAAATAGAAAATCAGTATAATGTACACTTCTAAAAACTGAGTTGAAACAATACATTATTACATTATTGTGACCTTTATGGTCACCTAACAAAGATATCTTTGATCTTGTTATAATTAGCTGACAGTCAGATAATACCAATTAACTTTATTAGCCTGAAGAAACTAAGTGAAATGTGGACTAAAATAATCATCATGAATTTACAAAACAATTATATTATTTGCTATTCAGAATCAACTAATATTTATTGAGCACCTCCTATTTTCCAGGTCCAAAATATATGTTACCTTATAGAATTCTCAAAAGCATTTAAGATAAGCAATAGTATTTTTTATTTAACAGATGAAGAAAACCAAAATCAGACTGATAGGAATGAACTTATTCAACACCATAGGCAGTAACATATTTAATTATACTAACTGCCAATTTTCAGGGAACAGATTACCTATTTTTCTATTGTTAATATAAAGTCTTCGCTTTTACATTTATTTTTCTTAAAATCTGTGCAGATATAAAGTCTTTTTTTATTTATATCACCATCATTTCTCTTCCTAAGAGAACAACTTTGTCTTCCTAAGGTGACCATTTATCTGTAATGTCTTGCTTAAAAATCTTAATAAAATATACACAAATGGGAATGTATATTATTACTGTATTCTTTTGGATTTAAAAATGATGCAAGTACTCACTTTAAAAGCTACACCTATTAAATAGATACACAGTATGATTTCTAAAACGTACATATTTAAAATTAACCTCATGAGCTGGGCATGGTGGCATACACTTGTAATCCCAGTAGACAGAAAATTTGTGGGTTTGCCACCAGCCTCAGCTACTTAGTGAGGCTCTCTGCAACTTAGTGAGACCTTGTCTGAGACAGAAAATTTGTGGGTTTGCCACCAGCCTCAGCTACTTAGTGAGGCTCTCTGCAACTTAGTGAGACCTTGTCTCAAAATAAAGAATAAAAAAAAAAAAAATAGGGCTGGGAGCCAGGTGTGGTGGTGCATGCTTGTAATCCCAGCATTTGGGAGGCTGAGACTGGAGGATCTGGGTTCGAGGCCAGCCTCAGCTACCTAGTGAGGCACTCCATAACTTAGTGAGACCCTGTTTCAAAATAAAGAAGAAAAAAAAAATAGGGCTGGGGGCTGGGGGTATAGCTCGGAGGTAGAATGCCCCTGAGTTCAATCCCCAGTACTGGAAAAAAAAGAAAAAAGAAAAAAAGGGCTGGGGAGTGTAGCTCAGAGGTAGAATACCCCTGGGTTCAATCCCTAGTACCTCAAAAAAAAACAAAAAAAACAAAACAAAACTAACCTCATTAAATTTTTTGGTTTATAAATAATTTTATAAATAAGCATGTTAAGAAACTTAAATGACTATACAGTAGATGTTCAGCTATATATATATAAGCTACTGAAATATGTATCTTTACTTTTCCTAAGAGCTGAATTCAACTGAAACAAAATTACAATTGTAGTATTTTCCTTTACATTATAGATACATAACCAGTCAAAAGATCAAATAGAGAATTCAATATATATTGAAGATAAGTCAGGTGTGGTGGCACACCCTTATAATCCCAGCACTTGGGAAGCTGAGACAGGAGGATCCAAGGTTTGTAGCCAGTCTCTGCTACTTAGTGAGACCATTTCAAAATATAGAATAAAAAATAGGGCTGGGGGTATAGCTTGGAGGTAGAATGCCCAAGTTCAATCCCCAGTACTGCAAAAAAAAAAAAAAAAAAAAAAAAAAAAAAAAAAAAAAAAAAAAAAAAATAGGGCTAGGGTGCTGGCCATACGCTTGTAATCCTAGTACTTGGAAGGCTGAGACAGAAGGATCACAGGTTCATGGCCAGCCTCAGCTACTTAGTGAGGCCCTCCACAACTTAGTGAGACCCTGTTTCAAAATAAAGAATAAAACATAGGGCTGGCAATGTAGCTCAGAGGTAGAATGTCCCTGGGTTCAATCCCCAGTTCTGCAAAAAAGGATCGCAGGTTGGAGGATAGTTTCAGCACGCAGTGAGACTTTCATCAACCTAGTGAGACTGTGTTTCAAATAAGAAATATAATTGAGCTGGGGGGTGTAGCTCGAAGGTAGAAATAGGCTAGTGGAGATTTAGTAAGTTTTAAAGATTAGGGACTGAGGCTCAACCTTTTTTTTTTTTTTTTTAAATTGAATCCAGAAGCATTGTACCTTTGAGCTACACCCCCAGCTTTTTATTTGAAACTCACTATATTGTTGAGGCTGATCCTGAACCTGCAATCCTTCCGTCTCAGCCTCCCATGGTCTAGGATTACAGGTGTGTGCTACTTTGCCAGTCTTGGTAAGTAATTTGCACAAGTAATAAGCCAGTGGTAGAACCAGGATTGATCTATTCTGGGATAAACATATCTTTTTTTCTCTCATTTTGTGACTGGCTCTTATTATTTATAATATATATATATATATATATATATATATATATATATATATATATATATATATTTTTTTTTTTTTTTTTGCGGTAGTGGGGATGGAACCCAGGGGCATTCTACCTCCGAGCTATATCCCCAGCCCTACTTTTTGTTCTTAATTTTGAAACAGGGTCTCACTAAGTTGCAGAGGGCCTCACTAAGTAGCTGAGGCTGGCCTCAAACCCAGATCCTCCGGTCTCAGCCTCCTAAGTACTGGGATTACAAGTGTGCGCCACCACACCCAGCTCATTATTCACTATATTTTAATTTGAGACATTATCAATAAAACTTTTTCTCTTCAGCATAACAGGTCTCTAAGTTTTTCTCCCACTAATAAGCATTTTAAGAACAAAATGCAGTTCATAACATTACAGCACTTTTGTAGCTTCATTAAGATGAGAATATTATACTGGAAAAAGTTCATTTTACATATAATTTGGTTTAGCTGGCAAAAGCATATATAAACCATAGCTTTAAAATCCCTTTACATCATAGTGACTTCATATGTTGTGAAATGGTTTTCTATAATCTTGACATTTTCCTCAGATAGCCAATTTTCCTGTTTTAGTTGACTTATAAGAGCTTCCAAAGACTTCAATCTTCCTAGAGTTTGTTGCTCTTGTAGCTCAAGAAGAGTTATCTTTGAATGTAGCTTAGAGACTTTTTGCCAAAGATGTTCCTTATTTATATCTTGTCTGCAGTAAGAATGTTCAATTTGTAAAACTTCTGCCCCATGGTTTATATCTTTATATAAGGAGTCTTCGATGTCTATGTCTTCCACTTCCATAGTTTCTATTGGGGCAGGTACAAAAGAATTAACTACAGTCTTGGAATTTTCTGTGGGTACAAAAATGGCAATAACAGATTCTTTATTTGTGCTTAATTCTTCAACTGTTTGATTAATTGTGCTGAGTAAGAATGGATTTTCTTGTGCTAATTTAATTTCCATGGAACTATTTGTAAAGTTTGGATTAGTAAGGTGACTGGTAGTTATTTCAAGCACTTCCTGGGTTTCCAAAGACTGTTGCATACTTTCTGAATTTGAAGATGTCAAATTAATACTTATAGAATTTTGATTCTCAAAACATGTGTGAAAACCAGCTATTCCTTCATCTTGGTTAACTGATGTTTCTGTGGCAGATTCTGTTTTTTTCATATCTTGCTTATCCACAAGAGTTAATACTTTATTTTGTGTATTTCCTGTTTTTGGAGATGGTGGCTTCATCATGGCAAATGAATCAAGAACTTCTGCATGTTCAGGAAGCACATCTGTGTTAACTGTATTTTTCTTTGCCTCATTTGATGCAAATGATTCTTCTGGTTTAGCTTTTAGGCATATTTCTTTCTCATCTTCCAATTTTTTCTTCTGAAATTTTTTTTTGGAAAGCTCTTTTCCCTAGAAAATAATATTTTCAAATTCTAAAAAAGACAACATTATAGACTTATTCTCTTAATAGTGCTGACTATTTAATTTTAACTTTCAGCAGTACACTGAACAAGCAAATTTATTCAGTTAAAAAAATATTCTAAGCATGTAACAACTTAAACGCATCTTTTTATTTTCATTTTTATTTGCAGTATTGGGGGTTGAACTCATTCTATCTCCAAGCTATACCCCCAGCCCTATTTTTTATTCTTTATTTTGAAACCGGGTCTCCCTAAGTTGTGGAATGCCTCACTAGGTAGCTAAGGCTGGCCGGGAACCCGGATCCTCTGGTCTCAGCCTCCAGAATGCTAGGATTACAAGCGTGTGCCACCATGCCCAGCTTGCATCTTTTTAGTGTGTGTGTGTGCGTGCGCTCGGGGTGTGTGTGTGTGTGTGTACTGGGGATGGAATCCAGAGGCCTTCTGCATCTAAGCTATACCCCCAACCCTATTTTATTCTTTTACTTTGAATCAGGGTCTCCTTAAGTTGTGGACAGCCTTGCTAAATTGCTGAGGCTGGCCAGAAACCTGTTATCCTCCTGTCTCAGCCCCCCAATTACTGGAATTACAGGTGTGTGTCACCACACCTGGCTTAAGTAAATGTTAAACTGTTTTTTAAAAAGCACTAAGCTCATTCAATATATGACAAACATTTCAGATCATTCAAATGATCTCCTAGTAAAAAAGAGCTTAACTAATTAATTTGCTAAAAACTTAAGAATGTATGTTATTTTTTGTTTCTCTTAAATTGTGCTTCACAAGTTTAAAGTTTTTAAAAACTATCATACTTTTAGTTCAAGTAAAAATTAGTATTCTTTTTTCTCAAGTATCTATTTTCCCTAGAGTTATCTTTCCCTTTTACTCTCTCCATGTGATTACTTGCCACCCTGTGATCTGCCTTTATAATGTGCCACCCTGCTCATCGTTACATCCCTGCCCCCAATACCTGATAGTCTTCAGGCAAAGAAAATATCGTTGGAATTGCAGTTTGTTTTAAATAACGAATACCCCATCTGATGTCAAGAGAGTCAGGAGTAAAATGGTCACTACACAGGAACTGGTATTTACTGGGAACCCAAGAATCCCGTTTCATATTCTTTAACCACTTTTCAAGTCTTTCTTTGTCATGTAGAGGAAACCTGAAATTAAAAAAAGAAAGTTTCTTGTATTTTTGCAATTTTTCAAAATTCCAGGCCTATATATCTGTCAAGTGTTAGAAAAGTAAGGTACACATTCCTACCAAATAAGAGAATCTTTTTTTGTGTGTGTGGTACTGGGGATTGAACCCAGCCCTATTTTTTATTCTTTATTTTGAAACAGGGGCTCACTGAGTTGCGAGGTAGCTGAGGCTGGCCGTGAACCCGGATCCTCTGGTCTCAGCCTCCCAAATGCCGGGATTACAAGTGTGCGCCACCATCCCCAGCTAAAATAAGAGAATCTTCATCACAACTACTACTATATTATCTCTATGGCAAGAGGACTAAGATATGATATGTAGCCAAAGCATTATCTAAGAATAGTTTGTAAAATATAATTCTGAGTTCCTTCAAGTAAAATAAGTATTCCTACAAAGGATAAACCTATTCATACTTTCTATGGATTATGTTCCACTTTTGTTGTATAATTTGCCTAGAAGTAGAAAAGAACTTTGTATAAACTATAAATTCCCACTAAAATGTATTTCATAATAATACCACATAATATAGTTTCTTGTCTAAAATTTTAGACATTAAGCTTTAGACTCTTATTATTATTTTTGTGGTACTGGTGATTGGATCGAGGGGCATGATACCTCTAAGCCACACCCTCAGTCCTACTTTATTTTTTATTTTGAAACAGAGTCTTGGTAGGTTGCTAAGAGTCTCAGTAAGTTGCTGAGGCTGGCCTGGAAGTGATCCTCATGTCTCAGTTTCCCAAGTACTGGGATTACAGGCTTGTGCCACCAGGCCTGGCTTTTATTACTATTTTTTTTTTTTTTTTTAGGTACTGGGGATTGAACTCAGGGGCATTCTACCTTCAAGCTATACCCCAGCACTATTTTTTATTCCTTATTTTGAAACAGGGTTTCACTAAGTTGCGGAGGACCTCACTAGGTTGCTGAGGCTGTCCAAACAAACCTGGATCCTCTGGTCTCAACCTCCCAAATGCTGGGATTACAAGCCTGCACCACCATGCCCGGCTTTTTTATTACTATTTTTAAAATAAGGAGCCAGTAATTAAAACACATGACTTAAGTGGATAAAATGAATACTCTTATGAAACCACAAATAATCCTATTCTTTTTACTGGATTCAGCTTCAATTCTATAAATAGGTAATACTTCTTGATTTCTTGGTAATACTTCTTGATTTCACCAATAGATCGGAAAACCTAAAATTTAAGTGCTGACAAGGAAACTTTGAAGCAAATACAGAACACATTAAAAGATTCAGATATTGTATTTGAAACAAATCAAACACAAAAAACAGAGAGTCAAAGTGTGGTGATGCACACTCGTAATCTCAGTACTTGGGAGGCTGAGATATAGAGGCCAGCTTCAGCAATTTAATGAGACTCTCAGCAACTTAGCAAGACCCTGTCTCAAAATAAAATATAAAAAGGGTTGGGGGTGTAGTTCAGAGGTAGACTACCACTGTGTTCAATGCCCAGTACCACTTCCCTTCCACCAAAAAAAGAGAAAGATGAAAGAGCTTTCTATATATTTTGCTCCTGTATTGACAGTAACCTGGATTTAGAATTGGCTTTAACATACTGCAATGTGTTTTATAGGCAAAACTGGACTAATGCTAGAATTCGGGGTAGAAAAAATTTCCTACCGGTCTAGCTTTGGATTAAAGTGTACTAAACAATAGTTCACAGTGACTTATATTTTGTTCGATGATTTTTAAGAACAAAGTCCAAGACATACTACATAATATTTTCCTATTTTAAAAAACAATAACAATATAAGGCTTCTCATACAAAATGCAGCCATTATAGAGGCCCTCCCATACCAATCATAGGTAGCTGAGGATCAAAGGTTCGAGGCCAGCCTCAGCTACTTAGTGAGACCCTCTGCAACTTAGTGAGACCCTGTTTCAAAATAAAGAATAAAAAATAGGGCTGGGGGCATAGCTCAGAGATAGAGGTAGAATGCCCCTGAGTTCAATCCTCAGTACCGAAAAAAAAAAAAAAAAAAGAGAATATGCTGGGCATGGTAGTGAACGCTTATAATCCCAGTATTTGGGAGGCAGAAACAGGAGGATTGCAGATCTGCAGTCACCATCAACTTAGTAGACCCTCTTTCAAAATAAAGGATAAAAGCTGAGTGTGATGGCGCACACTTGTAATCCCAGTACTTGAGAGGCTGAGACAGGAGGATCCCAGGTTAGAGGCCAGCTTCAGCAACATTCTCAACATAGTAAAGACCCTCTGTAATTTAGTGAGACCCTGTTTCAAAAGAAATAATAAAATAGAGCTGAGGGTGTACCTCAAGATAGAATGCCTCTGGGATCAACCCTAGTATGAAAAAAAAAAAAAAAAAAAGGAAAGAAAGAATAAAAATAGGGCTGGAATGCCCTGGGTTCAATCCCTTAGTGAAGGATTTGTGGAAGGCCTCACTAAGGCTGGCCATGAAAAGAAGATCCTCCAGTCTCAGCTTCCCAAGTACTGGGATTACAAGTGGTGTACCACCATGCCCAGCTGACATTATTCTTTTTCTTTCTTTCTTTTTTTTTTTTGTACTGGGGATTGAACTCCCAACTATACCCCCAACCCTTTATTTTTGGTTCTGGGGATTGAATGCAAGGACATTCTACCTCCAAGCTACACCTCAAGACATTTTAATTTTGAAAAGGAGTCTCACTAAATTGAGAGTCTTGATGAATTCTTTTTTAAATGAATTTTAAAATTTGGAGGCTTTCTTTGAACCTGTAACCCTTCTGTCTCAGCCTGTGAAGTACTGTGATTACAGGTGTGTACCATCACCCTGGCTGGCATTATTATTTTTCATCTTTAAAAATAGTAACTCTGAGGTCCACAAAGATTAATATTTTTTCTTTAGTCTGGGATTATGCCCCTCAAACCCAAGGTCAGATAAATATGGGAAAAATTAGTTGGAGAATATCTTTTGGTACAAATCTTCTGGGAGCAAGATCCATTAATATAGCATTTGCTTGACCATAGATTAGACAATCCTTCTCAAATATCTTTCCACATCTGTGAAAGGGATTCTAAGGAGATAATCCTGTATATACTGCTATGAAGTGTGAATTAAGCATTATAATTTTTTCTCAGTTATTTAAAATGATGGAAAGCAGCCATAGCATTAGTAAATGAGCACTTCTAAAGTAATGGGATTCACAAAACAACTGGTGAAAATTCAAAGAAAGTAAAAGACAACTAAGCTCTAAATGAAATTAGTTTTTTTTTTTTTTTTTTTGTGGTACCTGGGATTGAACCCAGTCCTCCGAGTTACATCCCTAGCCCTATTTTATTTTTATTTTGAAACAGGGTCTTGCTAGGTTGCTATAGTCTCACTACTTGCTGAGGCTGTCCTCTAATCTGCAATCCTCCTGTCTCAGTCTCCCAAGTACTGGGATTACAAGCCTGTGCCACCACGCCTGGCTGAAATTACTTTTATTTGTTTATTTATTTATTTAATTTATTTTTTTGCGGTACTGGGGATTGAACTCAGGGGCATTCTACCTCCGAGCTATACCTCCAGCCCTATTTTTTATTCTTTATTTTGAAACAGGGTCTCTCTAAGTTGTGGAGTGCCTCACTAAGTAGCTGGGGCTGGCCGGGAACCCGGATCCTCTGGTCTCGCCTCCCAAATGCTAGGATTACAAGCGTGTGCCACCACGCCCGGCTTGAAATTACTTTTATATACAAGAAAAAAGAAAATGAACTATTTTATTTTTTGGTAATGGGGATTGAACCCAGGGGCATTCTGCCTCCGAGCTACACCCCCAGCTCTATTTTTTATTTTTAATTTGAAACAGGGTCTTGCTAGGTTGATGAGGGTCTTACTACTTGCTGAGGCTGTCTTCGAACCTGAGATCCTCTTGTCTCAGCCTGCCAAGTACAGGGACTACAGGCATGCGCCACTCAACCCGGGTTAAATATTTTAAATTTTCACAGGCTTGTATATTAAGCACGTACCTCCTGCAAATACTATTTCAGCTCTCTATAAAGTAAGTATAAGTCCTACTAATTAGTATCTCCATTTCATAAATGAGAGATCGGAAGCACTGAGTCTAATTTGTAGGTCATTCAGCACAAAGTAATGGAACCAGGATCTGAATTTATTAAATCTGGCTTTGCAGCCGGAACTGTTCATTAGAACATAACACTTATTCTCTGATCTTTTGCATAAAAATCACTATTTCAGGGTCCTAGTCACTCAGAATAACACCCTGTTCTCTGTACTAATGAAGAGAATATACACCTCTGGGCAGGGCACAGGTTATATATAATTCCAGCTCCGACAAAAACCTTTCACTGTCGGTCAGTTACCTAATCTTTCTGACCTCAGTTTTCTCAGGAGAAAAATGGGATTAATTTATACTTATGCAATCTAACTCACAGGAGCGTAAATTAACTTTGAGTGCGCACTTTCACTTAGCAGGTGTGATGTATCCCAAATGGTGCTAAACGTCGTTCAATGAGGTCAGGAGGGGGTGGGAAAAAGGCTACAAAAACCACCGAGCGTGGCGCAAACTTTACTGTTAGGTTCTCTATTAACACCCAAACAGGCCCTATTTCTCGCCAGCAGCCGGGCGCCCTCCTGAGGAACTGAGCTCATGCCTTCTCAGCCTCCTCGATCGTGGTGACCCATCACACCGAGGAGCTGAAGGCTAATTTACAGAACTGATGGGAGATCCCCAGGTCCTGGCTCCATAGGCCACAGCATCGCGGCCTAAAAGTGAGGCTGATGCTGCTGCCCACCCGACAACTTACGGGTAAAAGCTCAGCTTCCGGTCTTTATTGTTCCGTCCTCGCCGGTTCTTACAGCAAATCGCTGCACAATAGCGAGGCATCACCCTGCCAAGGCCCGGGAACACCCGGACCTGAGAGGGGCGCGGGCCAGTCCTTTGAGCTAAGGCGGAGCCGCAGGTCCAGCGGCCAGAGCCACTGCGCCTGCGCCGGGACGCGCGTGAGGAAGACGCCGGGACTGTGGACTCACTTCCGTCTCCGCGGGCATCAGTACCGCCCCTTGGGGGGTGTGGAGCCGGAAGTGACGCAAAGGTTGAGCGGCAACAACAGTTTTCCACGTGCGCGTAGGGCGCCAGGGTCAGGTGGGTCGGCAGGAGCCAATGGGGAAGCGTTTCGTGTAGGTCTTCTCCTGAGGCGGAGGCGCCGGCCACGGCCGCCCGCCAGTGGGGAGCGGGCGGAGAGGGGATACGGATCGCAGCGGCGGCGCTGGGAGCGAGAGGTCCTTGTGCAACGGCAGTGGGGCGCGCGCCGGCTCCGGGAGGCCGCGGAGGTGGGGCGAGGGGCCGGGCCCCAGCTGCTGGAAAGAGCCGGTCGTCTGCCGCGCCAGTGCCTCCGCTCTGTGGAGGAGCAGCCGCAGCCCGAGGGCGCCGGTGAGGGACGAGGCCGGGAGTCGCGGGGAGTGGGGTTTGGGGCGTCCCCGGAGCTGCGGCGTTTTTTTCTGGGCTGACTTGGCCTCGGTAAACGTCGCGGTCACCGCAAGGGTTTCGGGTTGCGCGTTCGTGGCGACGGGAATATCGGCAGATGGCCGAACCACAAAATAGGGCGTGTTAGGTTTGTGGTCGTTCCCCGGGCCTTCTCGGGCGTCAGTCAGCTCCGACGGCCGGGCCCCGGGGGTCCTGAGGGCGGGTCCTGGACTGACAGCGGGTTGCGGGTGGGTGACGGTCGCACGTCTCAGCCCCTCACCTGCACTGGGAAGTAAGGCCCAGGCCATGTCCGCCGGCCCCCTCTTGGAAATGACAAGTCAGTTTAGTGAAAAAGTTAGCCTACTAAAATATTATCAAATGTTGAACTTGAAACCGGGGAATAACGTTTATTAAGGCAATAGGTTGTGTGTCAGTCGTTAGACCCGCCCTTTTACTGCAATCTGCAGCCTCCACCAGACGCACTGTGCCCGTTTGTATTCTTTAAACCAGGATGGTGTAGTTGATCCTTGGTATTCGTGACTATGAGTAATTCTCTGAACAAAAAAGTAATCCACCTGCTAATTATGCTCAGAAAAGGCCACAAGAGAGGAAGTCAGGCAGTTTCAACTAACCACAGTGCTTTTTCGTCAGCTTCGTTATGTCATCATAGGTTATTAAGGACTTCAGTGGTACAGTATTCAAAAAAACAGGATCACTTCTTTTTGAATCTCATGGCATTAAGTACATATTATTAAAAATTCTATGTTAAATTCTAAGGTAAAACTTCTGTAGCAATTTAAAGGTAAGGAAGATATTTTAACTTCTGAGAATCTAACTTCTCTAAAGTACAGTCATTTATATTGTACAAGTGTATATATATATATATATATATATATATATATATATATATATATATATATATATTTTGGTACTGGGGATTGGACCCAGGGACATTGTACCTCCGAGCTACACCAGTCCTATTTTTTTATTCTTTATTTTGAAACAGGGCCTCACTAATAGCTGAGGCTGGCCTCGAATCCGGATCCTCCAGTCTCAGCCTCCCAGGTACTGGGATTACAAGAATGGGCCACCACGCCCGGCTTGTACAAGTATATTCAAGTGAACTGTATCAAGTTCAGTTTCTTTTTTTTCTGGCAGCCTTAGCAGAAATTTTTTTTTTTTTTTTTTTTTTTTTTTTTGGTACTGGGGATTGAACCCAGGGGCATTCTACCTCTGAGCTACACCCCCAGCCCCATTTTTTATACTTTATTTTGAAACAGGGTTTCACTAAGTTGCAGAGGGCCTCACTAAGTAGCTGAGGCTGACCGAGAACCCAGATCCTCCGGTCTCAGCCTCCCAAGTACTGGGATTACAAGCCTGTGCCACCACTCCTGGCTAGCAGAAATCTAAGTTTTGAATGAAACTTATCCACACTTCTATGTTAAACATTTGGGATCTTACATTTATGTAGGTTTTTTTTCTTTTTTTAACTCCCTAAGTGTGTTAACCTTGTAAAGACCGAATAGAATCAAGCAATTTGAGAAACATCTCTCTTGACTTTGCCTTTCCACTAATACTTCTGGCTAAACAGAGAGAAGGCACAAAATTTTGATGACCAATTTTTACCAGATATTATTGAAGAACCATTATATGCAAGCATAGTTTACAAAAAAGAAAATCCAAATAATATTTTAAGGGATTTCTTCAGTCTTCTTTTCAAGAATTCATATTTTGAGGGGACAATAATATATTTAATTTCACAAGAGGGAAAAAGTGTACAGAGTCAAATAATTGAGGATATCTTAAATTAGCAGAAATCTTCCCTTCCTAAGAAAACGGTAGTTCAGCCTTCATTTCAGCAGGAAAGGCAAAGACTGCAAATATAGAGATTCTTAATATAACAGATGCTAACACTGACAGGACAATAGGATGTGTATAAGATAGTGCATATGTGCCGGGCGTGGTGGCGCACGCTTGTAATCCCAGCATTCGGGAGGCTGAGACCGGAGGATCCGGGTTCGCGGCCAGCCTCAGCTACCTAGTGAGGCACTCCGCAACTTAGTGAGACTCGGTTTCAAAATAAAGAATAAAAAATAGGGCTGGGGGTATAGCTTGGAGATAGAACGCCCCTGAGTTCAATCCCTGGTACCGCAAAAAAAAAAAAAAAAAAAAAAGATAGTGCATATGTAACATCTTCATACTGCATTAAGTTTACCTCATATCCCCCATGTTCATTGGTTTCTTTTTTTTTTTTTTTTTTTTTTTGGTGGTACTGGGGATTGAATCCAGGGGCATTCTACCTCTGAGCTATACTCCCAGACCTATTTTATTTTTTATTTTGAAACGCCACCAAGTTGAGGAGTGCCTCAATGAGTTGCTCCTGCTTGACTGTAAAACTGCAATTCTTCCATCTCAGCCTCCCAAGTACTGGGATTACAAGCTTTCACCACCATGCCTGGCTCATTGGTTTCTTTTGAAAGAAAAATATCTTAAGACTAGTTCTGTGGATAAAAGCTTCTTTTCCTTTCTCTTTTAGGATATTAGAAATGGCTACTCCCCAATCAGTTTTCATCTTTGCAATCTGCATTTTAATGATAACAGAATTAATTCTGGCCTCAAAAAGCTACTATGATATCTTAGGTGTGCCAAAATCAGCATCAGAGCGCCAAATCAAGAAGGCCTTTCACAAATTGGCCATGAAGTACCACCCTGACAAAAATAAGAGCCCTGATGCTGAAGCAAAATTCAGAGAGATTGCAGAAGGTAAGTAAATGACTCTTTCTGAGGTCTCATGGGTATTTATTAACTACTAAGAAGAATGATAGCTGAGAAGTCTATGCATTTTAAGGTTTTATGGAGATGGGAGGGTGAATGGGCTTTACATGTAAATATAGTCAGATTCTGAGATTGTGTGTGTGTGTGTGTGTGTGTGTATTGAACTGGGAATCGAATCCAGGGGAATTCTACCTCCAAGCTACACCTCCAGCTTTACTTTTTAAGTAAGTAATTTCAGTTCTGGGGATTAAGCCCTGGGGCTCTATGATATTTTTTTTTTTTTTTTTTTTTTTGTGGTACTGGGGATTGAATCCAGGGGCATTCTACCTCTGAGCTACACCCCCAGCCCTATTTTTTATTCTTTATTTTGAGATAGAGTCTCACTAAGTTGCGGAGTGCCTCATTAGGTAGCTGAGGCTGGCCTAGAACTTGGATCCTCCAGTCTCAGCCTCCCAAATGCTGGGATTACAAGCGTGCACCACCACGCCCGGCTGCTCCATGATATTTTTAATTTTTATTTTGGAACCAGGTCTCACTAGGTTGATGAGGCTATCCTAGAACCTGTGATCCTCCTGTCTCAGCCTCCCAAGTACTGGGATTACAGGTATGTGCCACCACACCCAGTTTGAGATTATTTATTTATTTATTTTTTATAATACATAACACTTTGGTTCCTGAATCAATGAAATGAATACATATCTATAAATGTTGAAAATATACTATTTTGTTCTATTATTCCTTATGAGATCACTATTGTTTCTGTGTATAAAAGAGTTTCGGTACCCAAGATTATTATCAACTAATTTATGAAAAACTGTATTTTACTAAGTTTGTAGACTCAATATAAAGAAATTAAATAGGCTCTAACATTTTCTTTGAAAATTTGAACTACATTTCAAAACCATATTTGTCTTTAAAAGAAAAGTATGAAACATGTTTTTCACTTAAGACTAGTTCTAAAACAAATTGTACTTCTTACACATTCAGTAGTAATGGTTGTTGGTGGTAACTGACTAGGGAGTTGGAATTAAACATTTACCTCATGTAGTAAGGAAATGAAAAATCAGAACTATTAATTGGAGTTGGGCGTGGTGGCCCATGCTTGTAATCCCAGCATTTGAGGGGCTGAGACCGGAGGATCCGGGTTCGCAGCCAACCTCAGCTACCTAGTGAGGCACTCCGTAATTTAGTGAGACCCTGTTTCAAAATAAAGAAGAAAAAATAGGGCTGGGGGTATAGCTAGGAGGTAGAATGCCCTTGGGTTCAATCCCCAGTACTGGGAAAAAAAAAAAAAGAACTATTAATTGGATATATTGGACCAATTAATTCTTTAATGCTAGTAATTGTTTCACACAATATGAAAATTAAAGAACTTTGTAATTATTGCCCACATGTTTATTTGTGGTAATGATAGCATTCATTTAATAAATAATTTATTGGATATTCATTTAACAAGTTACTTATTTACTAGAGGTGTCATTGAGCTAACTACTGATAATACATCAGTGAATAAGACAGAAGTCACTGCCTTGTTTTATAACTTTAATTTTTAACTTAATTCTTAGACTCATAGCATTTTGCCTTTACTTGTGATGTGAAATACTTCCCTAAAATATAGAGTTGAAATCATGTGTTTGAAGAAGTTTGAATATGTATATAATTTTGAACACTTTACCTTCAGTTACTAAAGTGTATTTTTTTTAAATCTCTTCCAGCATATGAAACACTGTCAGATGCTAATAGGCGAAAAGAGTATGATACACTTGGACACAATGCTTTTACTAATGGTAAAGGACAAAGAGGCAGTGGAAGTCCTTTTGAGCAGCCATTTAACTTCAATTTTGATGACTTATTTAAAGACTTTAGTTTTTTTGGTCAAAACCAAAACACTCGGTCTAAGAAGCATTTTGAAAATCATTTCCAGACACACCAAGATGGTTCCAGTAGACAGAGGCATCATTTCCAGGAGTTTTCTTTTGGAGGTGGATTGTTTGATGATATGTTTGAAGATATGGAGAAAATGTTTTCTTTTAGTGGCTTTGATACCACCAATAGACACACAGTACAGACTGAAAATAGATTTCATGGATCTAACAAGCACTGCAGGACTGTCACTCAACGTAGAGGAAATATGGTTACCACATACACTGACTGTTCGGGACAGTAGTTTGTTCTTTTTCTGTTCTCACTAAACCACCTAGTTGACTCTTCTACAGTATCTTAGATGTAAAACAGTTTTCTGTGAACTATTTTGACAAGCGCATGATTTCACTTACTTTGTTAAACAGTTTGATAATAGCTATTATATGTATTTAAATTGTTTTTGACAAATTCAGCAACATTCAGCCAATAGACAAAAATCTAATTACTAATTTTCCTGATTAGGAAAGGTTCTTTAAAGATAAAAATATGGTCTCTTTTTTTCGACCTGCCTTTGGGCTCATTAATTTTGCCGGTTTTATTACTGGTGGAAAAAGGATTAAATTTGGCTGATACATAAAGATTAAATGTTAAAAGTTATTATAGACGTATATAAATTGTGTGAAGTTGAATGATTTTTGCAGTGGAACCTTTGCTTATTTAAAATTGCATGCTGTGTAGTACCTGTGACTTGAGTTGCTAAATGTATATGAAACTGTATACTGTTTTGAGTTATGCAGCAAGGAGGAGCAGTATCTTGGTTGATTGCCAACTAAAAGCTTTAGAAAGGGATGGTTTGATATTTACCACAGAACTGTGCCTTTCTACTGTAGAATTGGGGTAAAAGACATCGTACTGCTCTTAAACTGAAGTTGAAAAACTTATGAAATATTGCCAAGAGATTGTTATGTATTTAGTCCCTGGCTAATGATTTCGTAGGGTTGAAATCCTAGCTACTTAGACATCTTTTCACATTTCTTAGTTGTTGGCACTCTAGGTCTTAATACGAATTTGTGTGTTGTGTGTGTGTGTGTGTGTGTGTGGTTTCTCCTCTTAGCACTTATCTAGAGATTGACTAATACCTCATTCTGTTTATAAAACCAGCCAGTAATTTCTGTGCAACCTTATTATGTGCAATATTTAAATCCTAAGAAATGTGTGCTTTTGTTTTCAGATAGACATTTATTTCTTTAGTTCTGCACTTTTCCACATTATACTCCATATGAGTATTAATCCTATGGATACATATTAAAACTAGTAATGTCTCATACGATGTTGTGTTGAGAGAAATATAAACATTTACAACCTGATAGTCTGTGTTGTCATTTTATTAAAAGTTTATTGTGCAATTCTGGAGGCGTAGAGGATATATAAACAATGGAGCATGTGCTAATGGTAGGCCATATTCCCCATGAACTTACGTTTGCCTAACCTGAAAACCCTGCTAGGATATTGTTTTATTTCTGTTTGATAATTACTAATGCTGTCTTATTTCCTTCTCTCACAAATTGAGTAGCTTGAAGATTTTGTTAACTAATTTTGGTGTATTTGCTTTCCTGGAGCTAATATTCTGTCACCATTTCATTCCTATTTAGATCTGGTTGGGAAAAGGGCAAAACTTTGCATAAAGCTGTAATTGTTAATCACCTTTAATTTGAAAATTTTTTTTCCTTTTTGCAGTGCCAGGGATTGAACCCAGGGCCTTGTGCATGCTAGAAAAGTACTGTTATCATTGAGCTACATTCCCAGCCCTTAAATAGAGAATTGTTAAGAAAACAAATTTATTTTATATATATATATATATTTATTTATTTTTTGTGGTACTGAGGATTGAACTAAGGGGCATCCTACCTCCGAGCTACATCCCCAGCCCTATTTTTTTATTCCTTATTTTGAAACAGGGTCTCACTAAGTTGCAGAGGGCTTCACTAGTTAGCTGAGGCTGGCTGCAAACCCAGATCCTCTGGTCTCAGCTTCCCAAATGCTGGGATTACAAGCGTGCGCCACCAAGCCGGGCCAAATTTATTATATTTATTACCTTGTTTCCTGGAAGTTATACCTACTAATATTTAATAAAATTGTCATAGCTTGAATTTTGGACCAAGGCTCATTCATAGCCTATTTAACAGAACAAATGGTGGGAGATCTCATTTTCAAATCAAGATTAATTTTAAGGATACATTTTTTTATTTTTTATTTTGAAACAGGGTCTCACTAAGTTGCGGAGGACCTCACTAAGTAGCTGAGGCTGGCTGTGAACCCGTGGGTGATGCTCCCATCTCAGCCTCCCAAATATGGAGATTACAGGAGTGCCTCACCACACCTGGCTTAAGGATACATTATTTTTACATTGTTAACATGTGTCTCTCTTTTCTCCAAGGCCTGATTATCTTCCTTTTCCTCCCTCATTCTGAATTTTTTTTTTTTTTGGCTGTTTGTCATATTTTTCAAGAAAAGATGGACTCTGAATCATATATACAAAATAAAACCCCAAAATAAATCTTTAGGTAATTTTTGGTGTGTGCCTATCTGTATGTTGTTTTGGGAGGTAAGAAATTAGAAATTAATGATCATAAATTTCCCCTATAACTTAAATATTTTATGATTTGTAGAGATTGATTGTACAAAGATAATAGGAAACTTCTATAGATGAAGAAATGGCCAATAAAGTAGCTTAATTTATACCTTCTACACAAACAGTCTACTAAAGTCTTTTTCCTTCTGAGTAAAAATAGTAATTTATATATATATATATATATATTTTTTTTTTTTTTTTGCGGTACTGGGGGTTGAACCCAGGGGCATTCTACCTCTGAGCTACACCCCCAGCCCTATTTTTTATTCTTTATTTTGAAACAGGGTTTCATTAAGTTGCGGAGAGCCTCACTAAATAGCTGAGGCTGGCCACGAACCCTGGACCTCCTGTCTCAGTCTCCCAAGTACTGAGATTACAAGCAGGCACCACCACGCCAGGCTTAAAATAGTAATTTTTATATCCTGACTTTTCATCTTTTTCTCAATTGTGTTTGAGTTCTCTTGAATTAGATGCTACAGGCATGTGGTGAGCATGTGATATGATTAGTTCCATTGAGTTCAGACAACACAAGGTCAATTAATAATTTGTACATTCCTGGGAAAGTTATTTTGTTTTTTTTTGTTTGTTTTGTTTTTTGTGGTACTGGGGATTGAACCCAGAGGCATTCTACCTTCAAGCTACACCCCCAGTCTGATTTTATTTCTTATTTGGAAACAGAATCTCTCTAGTTCGATGAGAGTCTTACTACTTGCTGAAGCTGTCCTTGAACCTGTGATCTTCCTTTCTCAGCCTCCCAAGAACTGAAATTACGGGCATGAGCCACCACACCCGGCTTTATTTTAGTTTTTAAATAGGTTTTTGTCAAGCAATAGAACACACTAGGACAAAATAAAATAATGCCAAACAGAATAAAGAGGCGATAGAATCAGTCTCCTACTATGGAGTGGGTCTCCAAATTTTTATATTCTTTGTGTTACTGTTTGCACTTTCAATTTCAGATGATAGGTTGAATATAGTCAGTTGGTTATTCTTTCTTGATCCCAATGAAATGATAGCAAATGCAAGAATGAAGACATAAAAGTGTTTGAAAACAAAAGCCAGAAGTTTTGAGGCATTTTAGGAGGGTATAAAGCAGAAGAGATTGGGTTGAAAGAAATAAGAGGAAAATCAGAGCCAAGGCATCCTAAAGAAGCTTTAAGGGCCACCTTGGGAGGAATGGGCCAAAATTGAATTATGTTAATTCATGGAAGAACTGCATTAGAAACTCCTGAATTTTCCTCTTCCATGTAAACAGTGACAGAAGTAGCTTTCTTTTCTGCTAAGGACTAAGAACCACTCTTGAAAGAGGGATTTTCTCCACCAATAAAGCATAAAAAGATAGCTGGGCGTGGTGGTACGTGCTTGTAATCCCAGTACTTGGAAGGCTGAGACAGGAGGATTGCAGGATTGCAGCCAGCCTCAGCTACTTAGTGAGGCCCTCTGCGACTTAGTGAGACCCTGTTTCAAAATAAAGAATTGAAAAAAATAGGTTGGGGTATAGCCACAAAAAAAGAAGAAACAAACAAAAAACCCCCATACAACTTACCCAAAACCTTAGCTCAGGTTCAAAAAGAAGATCTAGTGCAGTTTTTTCTTGAGAAACTGCTTTTCCCAGCTATCTCTGCAATTTGATGTAGTCCTTCATTTACACATTCAAGGAATATCAGACATTTAAGGAAAAGATCAGAAGAGATAAGAGATGCCTCAACAACCAACACTGACAGAAAGAAATATATGTAGGTACCTAACAAAGATGTATGATTATAATGCACCAATTAAGAAAAGAAAATTAAAAAGAAAAATAAACTTGGGGACTAGAAGTCATTTAAAATGTAAGGATTATAAGACTTTTGACAGCATATTGCATCAATAAATCAGGCATGGATTCTTGTCTTAACCTGCTTGCTCCAGGGTTTCCTTCCATGTAGTGATGGAATTAGAATAGATAAAGCAAAATTAGTCCACATGTAGATTACATTTACATCAACTGCAATGGAAATCAGTGGGAGGTAGCAGATGTGTAGTATATTTGTTCTTTACCATATAGGCCTACTTTGTCCTACAAACCACATTCTTCCTCTTTATTTGCTACTTGATCTCCCAAATTTCTCCCCAGACTTTTCGTTAAGATAGAGCAGCCTAGATCACATGTTGTACAGTTCTAATTATTGGTATTCATTATAATGCACCATAAGGAGTGAGTAGGAAGGGGGTGCTTATATTCTTGTGGAAGGAGACAATCATAACAAATAAATTACTATGTAAGATGATAAACTATAGAAAAAGTAGGAGAAAAGATTTGGGAGAGCAGGCAGGTTGTGAATGCGTTGCCATTTTTAACAGGTTAGTGTAGGCCACATTGAGAAGGTGGATTTGCACAAAAGGGAATCATTTGCATGTGTGAGTTCTAGTAATAGAAAAGAAACCAGTGAGCAAATGAAACGAGTTCCTGAAGGTAATAGGGTTGGAGATGGCCCTATAGTTCATGTAGGTCTTTGTCAACTCCTGTAAAGGATTTGGCTTTGGTTGTGATGGCTGAGTTTCAAGCAGATAAATGACTTGATATTTTAAACATTTTAAAAGGATCACTCTAGTTGCTGTGTTGATAATAGGCTATAGAGAGGTTGTGCTGGAATGGACCAGGTAGGAGGCTATGTCAGTATTCTAGAATGAGAAATCATCGCAGCTCATGCACTGCACCAGGGTGGTAGCAGGGGCAGTGGTGATAAGTGGTGGGATTCCAGATGTACTCTACAAGTACAACTACAAGATTTGCTTATTCCATATTAGAATTATCAAAATAATTATGCTAATTGTGCTCCCATTGGCCACTGGTTACATATGTCTGAGAAAGAGTATCCTATCATAGTCCATTAGGATTTCTTCAGCCTACATTTCATCAATATGCTTTTCTTTTGATTACTGCTCTAATTACTTGAATAACATAACATTCTTTCTTTAGAACTATTTTACTTCAATAATGACCATCATCAAGTGAATTAAGAGAGTATAATTTAAATATTTCTTTTTCATTTTACCATGAAAATAGAAGTCATAATTGTTACTAAGTTGTGTTTTGAAAATAAAACAATATTTGAAGACAGAAGAATCAAACTGTGACTTTTAGGTTAAAGGGCAAATCATTCTGACAGTGTAATCCTTTTGCTAATTGGACCAATATTAGCAGCTGGTGATGTCAAACAGGTTCTGAGAATTGAGTAGTGAACTGCAGTACTTCTATTCAGTGAGAGAATGGACAGTCAGGCACACACATATACATAAATATGCATTTTTGGTGAAATATCCTTTGTGTCTGCAAAATAAAAAGGTAAATGAAAATACCTCAAAATATTAATATAGGTAAGAATCAGAGTCTTTCTAGAATTATTTTTTTATTCTGCATATATGAAGAAGTGGAAAAAATATTGGTCTTATTCCTGATGTAAACTTCCTTGACAAAGTTTCTGGTAAGTGCTGGTTAGATGGTCTCCTGCTGTGGGAGAAGGCAAAGAATTCTCTTCTCTCCCAACCTCCAACCACATAAAAAAATAAATCATTACAAAAGAGTGAAGAAGAGAGAGGGTGAGGAACGGGGGAGAGGAAGGGAACACACCAAGTCTAGAGAAGCAGTGTAGACAGTGTCTTGGGAATAGGGTGGGGGATGCATTGCAGAGTAATGAGCAATACTGATTGGTGGGAAATGTGGTCAAAAGAAGCTTCTCTACAAAGTTTTAGTTTAACTGACTTCTGAAAAATGATACTAGGTGCTGAGGGGAATGAGCAATAACTTCATAGGTCTAGAGGAAAATGCTTTTGAACTTAGAATTAAACATATATTACTAATAGAGGGTGAGACCCAAATAAAAGCATTTTGAAAAGATAACTCAGAAATTAATACTGCATACCTTTTATGAAAAACATAACTTTTCCCGCTTACAACATAAAAGAAAAAGTATAACATGGGAAATGAAACGAAAAGAGCTGAATATATACCCTCATGAAGAAATTTAAAAAGCTAGAAAGAAATTGAGAACTTTTGGAAAGTTGGCCATGGTAGCACATGCCTGTAATCTCAGTACTTGGTAGGCTGAGACAGGAGGACTGCAGGTTCGAGAACAGCCTCAGCAAGTAGTGAGACTCTCATTAACCTAGTGAGACCTTGTTTCAAAAAAATAAAAATAAAATAGGGCTGTGGATGTAGCTTGGAATTAGACTGCCTTGGGTTCAATCCTCATACCACAAAAAAATTTAGCTTTTGGAGATTTTTTTCCAGAAAAAAATTATTTCATGGATCTAATTGCTCAATTTAAAAATGAAACTCTTTACATTTTATAGTACAAATGCTTTCCTATTTATTTATTTTTTAAATATTTATTTAGTGGTACTAGGGACTAAGCCAAGGGGCATTCTACCTCCAAGCTACATCCCCACCCCTTTTGACTTTTTGTTTTGAAACAGGGTCTCCCTAGGTTGCTAAGAGTCTCATTGTGTTGCTGAGGCTGGTCTCAAACCTGTGTTCCTCCTGTCTCAATCTCCCAAGTACTGAAATTACAAGCATGGGCCACCATGTCATGTTCCAATCAATTTATAATCGAAGCACAAAAGATTTGATTATAGGATAATTATAAAACTCTACCTAGCACTGGGAAATGGAAGGAGAAAGGAAATGAGAAGGTGAGGTGGAAGAGAAGGCAAGCGTGTTCATTCCATCGTCTTTCATGGTAGGTAATTGAGTCAGCTTTTTCATTGCTGTGACTAAAATACCTGGGCTCACAGTTTCAGAGGTCAGCCCATGAACTGGCTCACAGCTGGGGGTCAGGACTTCAGGGCACAGAGGAAGAAAAGCTGTCCTCAGCCCGAGGCAGCAAAAAGCCGAGAGAGAGGCAAAGTGGCCAGGGACAGAGACACCCCCAGAGACACTGGCCACGCCCCCAGGGATTCACCCCACCCTGCCATGTCCCACCTCCAGAGCTCGCTGCCTTGCCCACACAGGAGGTTTTGGGGGATATTTTAAAATTAAACCATAACAGTAATCTACTGACTAAAAAGCTACAAACCAAAGACTAGTGATTTAAGCATACTTTAAATTTTAATGGTAACCATCAGAATCTCTGACAACTGACACTGGTAACATGGTAACTTCTTTTATTTTGTGTGTGTGGGGGTCAGCTCCATTTTATTATATTCATAAAATAATCCTCCATACCATCTACTGCTTCAGGCCCTACCCCAAAGGTGGCTAAAACTGTAACCCCAAAGTGCCACTAGAGGCTTTTCTTTTTATGTATAGCACTGGGGATTGAACCCTGGGACATTCTACCTCTGGGCTACACCCCCAGCTCTATTTATTTATTTTTATTTGTAAACAGAGTCTCACTAGGTTGATGAGAGTCTCACTACTTGCTGAAGCTGTCCTTCAACCTACGATCCTCCTGTCTCAGCCTCCCAGCTATTGGGATTACAAGCATGCTCCACCAAGCCCAGCTCATGGTAACTTCTAAGTAGGAGAACAGGAAGGCAAGTGAAAAATTCCTTTTCTCTTTACTTCAATCCATAATGTCTGATTTTTTTTTTTTTTTTTTTTTTTGTCTGTGAGTGTGTTGTCTACACCAGTGTTATCAGTTTGGATGCCTGGAGCTGCTAGTAGCCAAAAAATTGCAAATTAAATTTCCCCAAGCAGGAAAAGGCTTATTTTCTTCTCTACTAAGAAGTGCAGAGGTCTGGCAGCTTCAGGAGTGGTATGCTAGGAATTTGGCTTTGCTTCTTTGTAGTTCTCTTGGCTCTGACCTCTCTGTGTGTTGGCTTCATTCTCAGGATGATAATAAAATGACTGTTTTCAACATGAAATCTTTTCTAGAATGCCCTGAAAATTTTTTCCTTCCCACCTTGGTTGTCCAGAAATATCACCTGCTATTACATGCCCATCTCCAAACCAACCACTAACAAGAGAAATACAACCACCATGATTGGTTTAGGACAGTCAAATGCAATAGGTCTAGTCTATTCTCCAGAATAGAAAATGGTAGAGACCTGGCAAAATGGTGTTCTGTTGCCGAGAGTAGTGGCTAGCCTCAGCTATTTAGTGAGGCTCTTGGCAACTTGGTGAGACCCTGTTTCAAAATAAAGAATAAAAAATAGGGCTGAGAGTGTAGCTTAGAGATAGAATGTCTCTGGGTTTAATCTCCAGTACCGAAAAAAAAAAAAAAAAGAAAACAGTGCTTTATTGAAGAAGAGTTAGGAAAGTGGAGAGGAAGTATGTATATGCTCTAGTCAGTTGACTATGAAAACTTAAAAAGACCTCAGTGATGTTGAACATTTCAACTGTATTTGTGATTTCTTCTTTACCATTAGATTTTTTTTTTTTTTTTGCAGTAATGGGGATTGAACCCAGGGGCATTCTACCTCGGAGGTACATTCCCCAGCTCTATTTTTTATTCTTTATTTTGAAACAAGGTCTCACTCAGTTGCAGAGGGCCTCACTAAGTAGCTGAGGCTCGCCACAAACCCAGGATCCTCCTGTCTCAGCCTCCCAAGTACTGGGATTACAAGCATGCGCCACCACACCCAGCTTTATTTAGATATTTTAAAAGAGCATCATGTGCCGGGTGTGGTGGCGCACGCTTGTAATCCCAGCATTCGGGAGGCTGAGTCCAGAGGATCTGGGTTCGTGGCCAGCCTCACTACCTAGTGAGGCACTCCGCAACTTAGTGAGATCCTGTTTCAAAACAAAGAATAAAAAATAGGGCTGGTGGTGTAGCTCGGAGGTAGAATGCCCCCTAGTCCAACCCCCAGTACTGGAAAAAAAAAAAAAGAGCATCATGTTCCTCTCTTTGTACCCCTGAATGAATGCTGAGTTTTCATTTCAAGAGGAACCAACCTTGCCTTAATCAGTGTAGAACCTTGGCATTGACAGATTTGACATTTATGGTTTCCACTACTTGGGACAGATCTCAAAGTTCCATGATACAATAATTCATGAATTTTCTGAAGTACAAAATAGAGTTGAATGCTTTGGAAGTTTACTATGAATTCAAGGTAGTAAGTGATCTTAGCTACCTGTTTAATATCATGTATCAATATATCTTTGCATGGTTTGTAAAGAAAGAAATCCTTATTTTACGTTAAAGATGACTTTGGGTGTTTTAATTGGCAATCCAGGTCTCTTCCATCAAATTCATTGCTATTCTTTTTGGCCTGGTGTTGTTTACTTTTGCTACCTACCCCTTTCCTGCCAAAGTCAAACCTAAATTTCCCTCATTTATTTGAATACTGGTTTTGAATTTTAAATTACTGTCCTTTAGGGAGTCAAATCAACACCTGGAATATTTCCCTTTGTCTTGGACCTGCAAACTTTGTTTTCATTTTCACCACCAATTTATGCTGCTGAGGACCCAAGGATGCCTTATGGTAGAGTCTTTCTAAGTAATGACATATCATGCAATTATCACTCACTAAATGAGCGGTTTCAATCAGTATTGCAAACACTTCAAACCATTACACTTTTAAAACTTAATTTTCTATTACTTAAATATAATTTCAGATAATATTTATCATTTGAAGAAATGTTATATGATTCATTACATGTACTAGGGAAAGTCATTAAGAACATTCTCTGCTGACATTTTACAATTTTCTTTTAGTTATGACTTAAATGTATTAGTACTTAGGTAATTATTTAAAAGTGCTACATCATTTTCTTTTTTTTTTTTTTCGGTACTTGGGATGGAACTCAGGGGCATTCTACCTCTCAGCTACACCCCTAGCCCTATTTTTTTATTTTTTTGCGGTACTGGGGGTTGAACTCAAGGGCGCTCTACCTCCAAGCTATACCCCCAGCCCTATTTTTTATTCTTTATTTTGAAACCAAGTCTCACTAAGTTGCGGAGTGCCTCACTAGGTAGCTGAGGCTGGCCGCGAACCCGGATCCTCCGGTCTCAGCCTCCCAAATGCTGGGATTATAAGCCTGCACCACCACGCCCGGCTCCCTAGCCCTATTTTTTATTCTTTATTTTGAAACAAGGTCTCACTAAATTGCTGATGCTGGCTAAGAACCTGTGATCCTCCTGTCTCAGCCTCCCACATACTGGGATTACAAGCGTGTGCCACCACGCCTGGCTTCATTTTCTTATTTTATTTTATTTATTTATTTATTTTTTTTTGCGGTACTAGGGATTGAACTCAGGGGCATTCTACCTCCGAGCTACACCCCCAGCCCTATTTTTTTTATTCTTTATTTTGAAACTGAGTCTCACTAAGTTGCGGAATGCCTCACTAGGTAGCTGAGGCTGGCCGCGAACCCGGATCCTCTGGTCTCAGCCTCCCAAATGCTGGGATTACAAGCGTGCGCCACCACGCCTGGCTCTCATTTTCTTATTTTAAATGAATTTTACCTTGACACTCTCCAAATAGTTATTTTTGGATCTGTCTTATGTATTTCATAATTATAAGTAGAAGGGACAAGGTTTGATAATGAATTGTATCTGGTTATTTGTATGCATTCTCATCATTCAGGTAATACCAACTCTCTGACCCATAGATCAGTAATATAGGTCCACATGTATCTGGGATGAAAAATTTTGGAAAAAACATTTTTCTTTGCTTTTGGAGAAGGGTAAGGATTCGTTTGTCTCGGTTTCTTTCTCCGTGAATGCCAGTCAACATAAGCTAGTTGATGCTACAATAACAACCTACAAACTTTACTGACTTCACACTATAAAAATTTATTTCTTATTCACACACAATATGCTGCAGGTCAAGGTGTCTTTCCAAATGGTGAGATGTCTGTGTTCACTCATCAGTTAAAACTCTGCCAGCTCTATATAAATTTTCTTTGGTTGGAAGGAAGCGAGGTCAAAAATCTCATATTGTCAAATGTTTTGTTACAGAAGTGACTTATATACTCTGTTTCATTGGCCCACTGTGGTCTTATGATGGCATCTAAGAGAAGGGATTGATCTGAGCCCTGTGTAGTGGTGCATGCCTGTAATTGCAGTATTTGGGAGGCAGAGACAGGAGGATCACAGGTTCGAGGACTGCCTCAGCAATGTAGCAAGATCTCAGCAACCTAACAAAATCTTGTTTCAAAAACAAAGATTAAAAGGAGCTGGTGTAGCTGGGTGTGGTGGCACACGCTTATAATCCTAGTACTTGGGAGGCTGTTACAGGAGGATCCGGATCCGGGTTCACGGCCAGCCTCAGCTACTTAGTGAGGTCCTCCACAACTTAGTGAGACCCTGTTTCAAAATAAAGAATAAAAAATTGGGCTGGGGGCGTAGGTCGGAGGTAGAATGCCCCTGGGTTCCATCCCCAGTACCGCAAAAAAAAAAAAAAAAAAAAAAAAATGGAATGCCCCTGAGTTCAATCCCTAGTAACACACACACACACACACATACACACACATACACACACACACACACACACACACACACACACACAAAATAAAATATATAGAGAGAGGATCTGGAAGAACCTACCTTGTAACTGTGAGGTAGAATGAAGCAGATGATGGTAAATGTTAGCAATATCTATTTTAGGGAGGCATTTTGTAGGTCAATAAGAAATTTTTCAGAAGGCAGATTATCTCTAATTTTGTAGCACTCAACACGCCCCTAGTGATTTTGTGTGAAAGTAAATAGTGCTGCTGCAGTAGAATGTATGTGTTCTCCATGCAAGAGTGGAATCAGCAAGGGCAATTGAACATGCTGGAGTTAAATGTCTTTCATGCTCATTTTCTTTTAAAAATTTTTGTAACATTTTCTTTAACTTATGAAATAGTCCTTGTATAAAAATCCACACAAGGTTGCTAGAGAGCATATAATTTTTAAAAATGACCTGGGCATTTTGGTTACATTTGGTTTTCTAAGGATATCCTCAGGTCAATGGTAAAATACAGCCATTATATGGCATTTCATTCTCTTTGGTAAAGCTATTCTCATTATTCTGTCTCCTCACTGTATTAACTGTGATGTCCACTTTTGGTACAGGGTCTGCTCTTACTAGGATGTTAGAAAAAAAATGAAGGCTGGATCTATAAAAGACAAGTATTTCCAAACAGCTATAATACCCTCTAAGCCCCAACTCACTTCAGAATCTCTACATTCAAGCAGGTGAGAGATCCCTCTTACTCGGGCAAGAAGCAACCTTTTGAGGGGAAAGGTGAAAACGGAGTCCATCTCTGCAGGAACTCAAATGGTCATGCTGTCACACTCATTTTGAAAAATATTAGAATACTAGTATCAAGATAAAATACTTCCAGTGATTGTATTATGGAATACTGCATTTTTGCAAAAGAATAGTTGTAAACCAGCCTTTTCCAAAGTGTTTATATTGGTGTTCAGTAAATAGTGCTGTTGCACTGGAATGTGTGTATGTAAGAATTCTATAGCTAAGTATAGGAAATACTGTGTTTTACTTTTTTAAAAAATTTTTTTAATATTTATTTATTGCAATTCTGGAGATTGAACTCTGGGGCATTCTACCTCTGAGCTATACCCCAGCCCAATTTTATTTCTTATTTGGAAACAGGGTCTCACTAGGTTGCTGATCACCTCATTAAGTTGCCAAGGATGGCTTTGAACCTGCGATCTTCCTGTCTCAGCCTCCCAAGTACTAGGATTTATCAGAGTGTGCCACCACATCTGGCTCCAATGAGATGTCTTCTAAGATGCACATAGCTCATAATTTGATTTTCTGAAACATTACAAATTCCTTATTATATGATTAATTAGGTTTATCTGAATTGGAACAGCTTGATTATTACAAATAAATTACATATATTCATAAAGATATTGGTATGCTGATCTATCCATCTACCAAATGTTTTAAAAATCCCTAATAAGATCTAATTTTCTATCATTATTTTTCTTTTAGTCATTTCAATACGAGAAAATAATTCCCTGTTTCAATGCCAATGTCCAAACCATCAGAGATACTATCTTCTAAGACATTATGGTTGAAAGGGGGCAATATTAGTTTATATATTGATACTGGTAGATCTTTAGATACATAGAAAACTAAAGTACAGTTCCTCAGTTATAAAAAGATTACAGGGGAACACTAAAGAAACTTTTACTGAGTTAAGTTAAAATCAAGAGTTAATTCTTTACACAGACATCCTTGCCTGAATGGGGATGTGTGAGTTTATCTTTTAAAGGCCTTTAAAAGAATAAATCCCCCCATCCCACCTCATTTGAACTGTTTGTATTGGCACAGTGAGTTAAATATGCAATTTAAATTTCACTCTCAAGTCATAATAAATGGTGTACTTAGTTTGCCTTATTCATAATTACAAACAAAATAGTTTTGTCTTTCCCAACACTTCTAAAATGTTTTCAAATTGATCATACAGGAGGTCTAAAAAAATCTCTAAAAATTCATAGATAATTTATAAAGTATGTTTCAGATGGTTCTACTAACAAAAAAGATGATGTAAACTTGACATTTCTAAAGGCTACCTTATGGGCTTGAAAAAGAGCTCCATAGAAGATTTTAGAGCCATTTAGCCCTGGATCCAGCTATTCCCCAAACCAATACTTCTCTTGAACTTTTTGCTTATGCTGATTTGAGTTGAATTCTAGCACTTGCCACTCATGTGGACCCTTTATCAAAGGTTGGGGCAGTGAGAAATTGAGTTGTTCCAGAGAAGGAAGAAAACTAGAGCATGCGAAAAGCTAATACTTAGATAAGAAGATGGAGCCAGGCGTGGTGGCACACACCTATAATTATAGGACTTGGGAGGCTGAGACAGGAGGATCACAGGTTCAAAGTCAGCTTCAGCAACTTAGCAAGACTCTGAGTGTAGTTTGGAGGTAGAATGCCTCTAGGTTCCATCCCTAGTACCTAAAAAAAAAAAAAAAGAAAAGAAAAGAAAAAAAAGATGGAAATGTGCTGGGCTTGGCTGGGCTGGGCTGGTGGAGAGAGTCCTACCCTGAGACTGGGAGGAGGTAGGAGTGGCTTATTAATGAATGGCAGGAATTCTTGTCCCATAGAGCTGCTCCGGAGTACTCTATGGAGATAATGCACCTGCATTTGTGATTTGCTCCCTAGTGCCTAAATCTCAAAATCAGTAGTGTGAACCCCTGTGACTGATCCTGTGAAGGCTACAGGGCTTCCCAAATGTTGTGTTGTGCCATAATACAGTAATCTAGTTGCCCCTGTACACTAGAAACATGTTTCCATTTTTACTGTTCCCTGGTATTAAAAAAAAAAAAAAAAAAAAAAAAAAAAAGAGGCTGGGAAGAACTAGAAGAGGATTGACATGTGGAACATCTGTCCCACAGCAAATCACCGATCCCCAAAGATGTCACCATCACAAACTCCAGAAACTGTGAATATGTTCAGTTATGGCAAAGGGTTGCAGATGGAATTAAGGTTGTTAATCAGTTCACTTAAATATCATTATCCTGGATTATCCAGGTGGGTCTAATATAATCACAAGGGTCTGTAAATGGGGAAGAGGGAGGCAGAAGAGTCTGAGTCGGAAAGATGGCATGGTTGAGAGAACAGTGGCCCTTCCCTTGCTGGCTCTGAAGATGGAGGAAGGGATCACCAATGGAAAGTAGGAGCCTCTAGAAGCTGGAAAAGGCCAGAAAATGGATTCTCTCCAATGCAGGTGTTAGAAAGGCGAGGCCCATTTTGAACTTTTTACCTGCAGAACAAGAATGTCATGAATTTGTGTTGCTTTTAGGCCACCAAGAGTGTGGCAATTTGTCAGTGCTACAACAGGAAATGAACACAGCGTCCCATGGAGGGGAGAAGTACAGTACTTGGTGGCAGAATCAGACAGAAGGAGGATCAATGATGACATCAGCAGATGTGGAGTAAAGGCCAGGCTTCTGCTTCTGCTGTTAGACCCAGAATAATTCTCCTACATTTCTCAGTGGGATGGCATATGGACCAATAATGATAATGGCCATCCCATCAGCAGGAAGAGGAGAGATTCAGACCAAAGAAAGATATATGTATCTTTCTTTCTTTCTTCTTTCAGTGCTAGAGATCTAACCCAGGGCCTTGTGCATTTAAATGGATTTCGAAAATCACCACAATGCCATGGAACAAGTGTATATTCAGTAATTTTCCTTGTCAATTATGTAATATCAATGGAGTACTGGGGATTGAACCCAGGGGCATTCCATCTCTGAGCTACACCCCCATCCATTTTTATTTTTTTAATTTTGAAACAGGGTTTTGCGAAGTTGCTGAAGGTCTTGGTAAATTGCTGAGGCTGGCTTCAAACCTGTGATCCTCTTGTTTCAGTCTCCCAAGTACTAGGATTACAGGCTCACACTGCTGTGCCTGGCTATGTAATATCAATTTTGAATTTTATGCACTCAGACTTCTTTGAAGTCACTCTTGGAATTAGTTGTCAAGTCTTAACACCTGTATCTGTCCCTGTCCCAATAGAGTTCTACTATTTGATGTTCCTATGCTTTTCCCTTTTGACGTTATCCTTATCAGCAATACTCTTGTTGACAACTGTCACTGAATACTTATCTCTTTTTCAACTTGCATCCACTTTAAGCAGCATCCATTAACTACAAAGCTTGTTTCTTCTCCTATCCTCAACCACCTGTTCTACCTAAGTGAACCACACGAGGCCCAAGTCCTCCTGGCCTCTCCTTCCACCCTCATTTCCGAGGCATCCATAGTCCTGCTGCCTTAAAGGCCCAGATCATCATAAAATATTATTAATTTATCCTACAGTAGGGTTCTAGCTAGTCTTCATACTCCCTAAACCCTGTAGTTTGTCAAAAGCTTTCTTTTTATTCCATTCTCAGATCTATTTTCTTCTACTTTCCACTGAACTCTAAGCACTGCATTATTAAAAATAATTATCATTTGTTTATTAACTGCTCCAAACTTTAATTAGAAGTTGATTTGTATTAGTTATATAGATTCTGTCATAAAATAAAAATGCAAAAGTATGAAATTCAATTTCCTTTCAGGTAGAAGCACACTGCTAATAGGGCTATAAAGTTCTCATATCAGTAGCCACATTTTGGCCAGTTGCTTTTTTTTCCCCCAGCTCTTCTGAGTTCTGAGTCCTGTGACTATTCAGAACACACACACACACACACATACACACACACACACACACAGAGACACACACATTGGGAGCTGAACCCAGGGTTATTCTACCTCCGACCTACACCCCCAGCCTTTTAATTTTTTATTTTGAAACAGGGTCTTGCTAAGTTGCTGAGGGCCTCACTAAGATGCAGAGGCTGGCCTTGAACTTGTGATCCTCCCATTTCAGCCTCCCAAGTATCATGATCACAGGTGTGTGCTACCATGCTGAGCCACAGGAAGATATAGATTAAACTCTCAGACACTGATTTTTACTTGCTAACTTTGACTGGGTGGTCAGATGTGATCTTTCACATATCTTAAAGTATTTTCCATAATAAACCAAGGAATAAAGAGCGACTTTGCAGTCTTCAGTGCTGTTATTATTTCTTATTAAAATCACTTGGTATATATTGATTGAATTGAAGTTCCAGTGCAGCATTTGCTTTAATCAGACGAATTAGCAAATATATTGCCTTAGGGTTAAAATGTTTCTTCAAAATGGTCAGATTCTTCATTTTCCCCATTATTACCAGGAAAGAAGATAAAAATCGCCCTTATTCTGTTTAACTGACTGCCCGAGGGACAGATTTTTTTCATTTAGTTTCACTGATGCATTAGTGTTTGTGACACAGCAGAAGCTGGAACATTACAAATGTCTGTAATTGTTTGCATTGCTGTAGGGAATATAATGTTGTTAATATCTATTACTGGACTAAATGAATGAATTAAGTAGCCAGAAACAAATATGATTGTCAAGCATGATTTAGTTGGCTTATAGCTTTAGAACAGCTGCCAAGTTTAACATAGAGGGTGGGGAAGGTAACATTTGCAAATGCTAATGTTGGAACCTCTGCTTCTCCACTAGATGGAGGCCTTGCATTGCTGCTTTAATGCTGCGTGCTGCCTGGACTCTGTAGGGTTGTGTAAAATGAATACGGTTCTACTGATTTTTTCTCTTTCCTTCCATGTTCCATTGCTCCGAGTTCCATTCTCTCTCCCCTCCCTCCCTCCCTTCCTTCCTTCCTTCCTTCCTTCCTTCCTTCCTTCCTTCCTTCCTTCCTTCCTTCCTTCCTTCCTTCCTTCCTTCCTTCCTTCCTTCCTTCCTTCCTTCCCAGATTGAACTTGGGAGCATTCTACTGCCCAGCTACACCCCTAGTCCTTTTTATTTTTTATCTTGAAAGAGAGTCTTACTAAACTGCTGAAGTTCTCACTAAGTTGCTGAGGCTGGCCTCAAACCTGCTATTCTGCTGTTGCAGCCTCCCAAGTACTAGAATTATGGGTGCACAGCACCATGCTGGGCTCAGTTGCTGAATTTCTGTTGCTACCTTGTGTGTGTTTATGCCCTTTGGAGCAGGACATAAAAGTAAGAGGGGATCAAATCAGAAGGAGAGAAAGTGGGGGAAATCAGAGGGTAAAGTGGTATAGTATAAGCCTCATGGTAAGGGAAGTAGAGGTTTTACTTTGGTGCCTCAGTTTCCCCCCTTAAATGCCCATGCCCTGCTTTTGGATTCACTTACATGTGGCTGCCTGTGGCCTCTCTTCTTTGGGCATTCCTGATATGCATCAAAACCTACCTTTGGAGTATTCTATCTCATCATATAGATTCAGATTCCTGTTTGAGTTCATCAGGTACTGTTCCTGTGAACAGCTCTTCTGCATTTGGCACAGTGCTAGGTGACTTTACATCAGCTGTCTTGTTCTCACAATTCCAGGGCAGAGGCTGTGATCCATGTCTTAGGGTTAATATGGAGGGCAGTTTGCTATTCTGGAAAGTTAATCTGCTAACAATGTATTCAAACTGGCATGCTGTGGACATTTCCACTGCATTTTAATATTGTGGTCAAATAAATTTAAAGTATGTAGGGATAGGCTTTATTAGAAATGTTTATTTACAAAAAACGAAATGCCTATTTATTGCATTATTCATTGCAAGATTTCCCTGAATCTTTAACAGGTACTTCTTATTGTGGGAAGCCCTCACCCCTTTACCTATCAGTGATATTTCTGCTGTGTTAGCATTCAAAACCTTTCTATAGGTGTCTGTGGTGTTCTTGGTACAAAACAATTCCTTTGGAAGACCAACTGTTTTAATTAAAAATGAAAATTAGAGCCGGGAGTGGTGGTGCACACTTATAATCCCAGCATTTGGGAGGCTGAGACCGGAGGATCCGGGTTCACGGCCAGCCTCAGCTACCTAGTGAGGCACTCTGCAACTTAGTGAGACCCGGTTTCAAAAAAAGAATAAAGAATAGGGCTGGGGGTATAGCTCTGAGGTAGAATGCCCCTGAGTTCAATCCCCAGTACCACAAAAATAAATAAATAAATAAATAAATAAATAAATAAATAAATAAATAAAAATGAAAATTAGGATACCCTTAGCTCTAGAGCTAGCATCTCCATAGCACTTGTGGGGAAGAAAGGATTGGGAGGGAGCGAAATCCCAGGACAGGAGAGGAGCAGTAGATCTTCAAGTAGGAAGTAGGATGGAACAACCATTTCTACCATGTCACTTTTCATTGCTCCTGAACTAGGAGCTCAGTACCTCCTAGGACTTTGTTAGGCTTAATGAGTGACATTACTTGGATTTTATCAATTTGTGGATTATGGTTTTCAGTTGTCCCAGGTTGTTTGAAATCTAATGGCTGTTATTTTCTGGAAATCATGGATGTTAACACATACTTATCTCCATGCTGAATTGTGTGAGAGATTAATAAACAATAATGTTTTAGTAAATCAAATGCTCCATTTCACAGCAGGGTTATTAGACATGGGGAAATGAAGCTGTGAGTTTTCCAGTTCTCCACAGACAAAGATCTTTGGATTCTAATGAATCTTTGGATTTCTGTCTTGAGAAGTACTGGAGTCAGCTTCAGATAAGACCTAATATCACAGCCCCATTGATTACCTGGCTGGATGCTGGGCCCAGTTCACTGGCTCTTTTTTTCTCTTTTGGTGGTTTTTAATCTTTGTGGTACAGGAGATTGGACTCAGTGGTGCTCTACCACTAAGCTACATCCTGGCCCTTTTTATTTCTTATTTTGAGACAGAGTCTTGCTAAATTGTGCAGGTTGACCTCAAACATGTGATCCTCTTGTCTCAGCCTCTCAAGTAGCTGGGATTATAGGCATATGTCACCCAGCACTCTTGGTGAATTTTTTTTTCTTTTGGTACTTGGGATTGAACCCAGGGACATTCTACTTCTAAGTGACACTCCCAGCCTATTTTAATTTTAATTTTTTTTTTCGGTACTGGGGATTGAACTCAGGGATGTTATACCTTTGAGCTATACCCCTAGCCCTATTTTTTATTCTTTATTTTGAAACAGGGTCTCACTAAGTTGCGGAGTGCCTCGCTAGGTAGCTGAGGCTGGCTGAAAACCTGGATCCTCTGGTCTCAGCCTCCCAAATGCTGGGATTACAAGTGTGTGCCACCATGCCTGGCTTAATTTTAATTTTGAAACAGTGTCTTGGTAAGTGGCTCAGGCTAGCCTCCAACCTGTGATCCTCCTGTCTCAGCCTCCCAAGTAGTGGGATTACAGGCCTGTGCCACCACACTTGGCCTCTCTTCTTGGTGATTTAATTTTTTTTTTTTTAAGCCAAAAGGTCTTTTTGAGCCAGGTGTGGTGGTGCATACCTGTAATCCCAGTACTTGGGAGGCTGAAACTGGAGGATAGGAGGTTTGTGGCCAGCCTCAGCTAATTAGTGAGGCCCTCTGCAACTTAGTAAGACCCTGTTTCAAAAACAAGGAGTAAAAATAGGGCTGGGGAGGTATTTTGACTTTCTCTAACCCTAGACTTTGGTAGTAGTCCCTAGATTTCAATGACAGAATCTAGGGACAAAGGATTGGGATTTGACTTCTTTTCTAGAAGGCTTCTTCTTAGAGATTGAACACAGAAGGTTTCTACTTCTGAGCTACATTTTCAGCCCCATTTTCTTTTTAATTTTGAAACAGTTGTTGAGGCTGGCCTCAAAGCTGTGATCCTCCTGTCTCAGCCTCCCAAGTAAGTACTGGGATTACAGGTGTGCACCACCATGCCTGGCTCCTTGAAAACTTCTGAGCTACTCGTGCACATGTGTTCACAGCTCCCCAGAATCTTCTGTAGCTTCTCTTTCTGTGTTGGCCATTGTTCCCATAATATGCATGCATACTATTTATTTCGTTTTTGCATCACTGGACATCTTAAGTTCCAAATCCATCAGTGGATATATTCAAGACCTTATGAACAGACAAACAAAAACAACAACAACAACAACAAAACCAACCTTTTGTAACAAGATACTGAATGTAAGGCTTCCACTTGTTTCAGAGGGAAGCAGCAGTCTCAGAGGCTGGGAGTAACGTTGTAGGTGTCACGTACTCCCTGCATTTGAAAGCAAAGAGCCAGACAGAAGGAGATATTGTGAAGTCTGGTTCCACCACAGCCAGTATTTCAAATTCCATGTTTGGACAGCAGGGCTGAGGATACCTTTTCTTAGTTTATCTTTCTGAGTGTTGGTATTACTTACCCTAGTCCTGAGTTCCCTGCCCATCCCCTCTCCCTCAGGTGTGCTACAGGAAAATGGCAAGGATAGCTTAACATGAGACTCCTAGAAGGTGAGAATCCTGGGACTGGGATCTGATGCACATTGGGAGGGCTCAATGAGAGTCTGTGGCTGGAAGTCCTCTGGGACTATGGGGAAAGAGACAGAACTGTGCTGGGAATGGCTTCCTCCTCCAGGATACTAGAGCAGGGCTGCATCACTATTTGGCTAGATAGGGACACCGTGGAAGGCAACTGGATGGGCTTGTCTCAAGAGGGTCTCCATCCTAGAAGACTGTCTCCAAAGTCAAAGTGATCCACCCTAAGAGCAGACAGACCTGTGGGACCAGGGGCCCCAGCAGAAGGTCAAGTGCTTAGCATCAGGGGATGCAGAGAAGAGATCCTCTGAGCATGTCTCTCCAGGGGTGCTCTCTGCATAGCTCCACACAAGCTCTCATTGACTATCTCCTCATCCTAGTGGGGCCAAAGCAAGATGGTGGCTGAACCCAGGTAGGAAGGCCATTCATGCCATTTCTTCCCCTCTTTCTCCTCTTACTTAGGCCCTACCTGAGGGCCCCAGAGTGTTCCAGAAAGTAGATCAAGAAAGAGAAAGGAGTGGATCAGGTCTTGTGATTCACCACTGAAGGTATCTGGCTTGAAGGAGGAGGTGGGGGGGGATAAAACTTGATAAAAACTGAAGTTTTAGGCCAGATGTGGTGGCACATGCCTGTAATTTGAGTACTTGGGAGGCTGAGACAGGCAGATTGCAGGTTTGAGGCCAGCCTCAGTAATTAATTTAGTGAGACCTGCCTCAAAACGAAAACATATAGCTCATAGGTAGAACTCCCTGGGTTCAATACAAACAGGATCCAAATACAAACAAAAAACAAAACAAAACAAACCCAAAGACAAACCAAGAGCTAATGGGTCCCCAGAACCCTGGGTCATCTTTTTTTTTGTGGTGCTGGGAACTGAACCCAGGGACATTCTACCTCTGAGCTACAACCCCAGCCCTAGTTTTTATTCTTTATTTGAAACAGGGTCTCACTAAGTTGCAGAGGGCCTCACTAAGTAGCTGAGGCTGGTGGAGAACCTGCAATCCTCCTGTCTCAGCCTCCCACGTACTGGGATTACAAACATGCACCACCACACCCGGCTCTCCCTGGGTCATATTCTATCTTTGTAAAATCTCCCACATCTAATGTGAGCAAAGCGAGTAAATCCAGGACCTGGAAATGGGTTTTTATACTTTGTGCAGATGGTCTTTTCTATTCTTCTCAAAAGTCAGTATTATTAGGTTGGAAAGAATCACAGGAATGCATACTCTCAGTACACCAAGTTTATCAGGTCTTTCTATCTTCTTTCAGTCTTTATCATATAGCTAGTGTAGATGTCAGATTGAAAAGTACCAAGGTCTGCAGCTTACAGAGATGTTCACAGTTTCTTTCTTTCTCATCGTCCAAACTTTCTTGGAGTTCCTTGTTGAATACACAGTGGTGCAAAAGGGCCATCTCTGTCTGACTTCTGCTTTCTCACTAGTGGAAATTAGTTCTAATTTAGCTTTTTATGAACTTACTCATCTATTCATAAAATGTATTCATAAACCTCTATAGCCATGGTCTGCACTTATGCAATTAAAGAGAGCTCAAATGAATATTTTTCTGTCTGATAATGATCAAATGAAGTAGCTCAGGGTCCAAGGTGAAACTGAGGCTCCCCTACCCTGCATTAACCAGCAATACTAACTGATAATCCTTCCCAGTTATCCTTAGTACTTTGCAAATATGAAACCTAACACTCTTGGGAGAAAGCTGTTATCTTTGTTTTTACAGATGAGGAAACGATTTTAAAAAACTAAGAAACAAAATGCTATAAAAGAGTATCTGCCCAAGGCTTTGGCTTGTCACAGTCATGTAGTGGGTACCATGGGGGCAATTACATGGTCTCTCCTTTTCCATCCCTCTGTTCCCCAACTAAAAGGCTGCTTGGAATTTCAAGCACATTTTTGAAACATTACCCCCCCACCACCCCCCTCCCCTTTTTTGCCTAAGTCTTTGAAGAATTTAGAAATCACGGAATATAATTAAAATGTGAAAACAAAAGCTATTTGTAGCAGAAAAACCATCCCATTAATATGATTTTCTTGTGGTGGATTGACAAGTTCAAAGCAGGAACACATGTTGCCATGGGCACCAGATCCTATTTGCTCTGCTGGTTCATTTAACTTAGCTGCTGAAAGAGGAGGGTAGCATCCAGCCAGGAATCACTGAGCACTGTTAGGATAGATTTGTAATTTCCATATAATCTCTTCTCTTTATAAATCTACACAGACAACAGCTGCACACTGTGTAGAGATGCCTTAGGGGCAGAGTTTTCAGAATCTCCTAGGAATATGGACGGCAAAGAAGTAGGGAGAGTGTCTTTTCTCCCTTCTCAGATATTGTCACCCATAACAAGTTGTAAATAAATATTTGTCCAAAAGGCAGGGGGCAGATGAATGAACAACACATTATCACACACTAGATGCCTGGATTAAACTTTTGAGTTTTTGAAAAGGGGAGTTGGGACAGAAATTGCAACAAAGAAGGAGAGAGCAGGGGAAAGAGGAGGTATGTCAGGAGAGAGAAGCAAGCAGACGTTTGGAGTGGTGTATAAACTTTAAGACACAGGGGTAAAGAATTAAATCTGTCCCTTTGCAGAGCCAGAGGGGAAGAGAACAAGACCAGGGAGAGAGATAAGAGTGCTACTTTTCCCAAGACCACTGGTGTCAAATACACAATAAGCAATCAAACAGTGCTAGGCTGATAATGTCCTGTGTCCACCCTCATCTAGCTCTCTTCCTTCATTAGCTGCTTAGAGCCTCTAATAGGAAGCGACACATGGGGACAAAAACTCGCCCTATCTGGAGGGACAGGAGTGGTTCCCTGGCGCTGAACCAAAGAATAAAATTCTGCTTCATTTGCTTCGAGTTATCAGGGCCAGGTGATTTTTGTTTTGAAATATGCATTTTCCAGCCGGGTGTGGTGGCGCACGCTTGTAATCCCAGCATTCGGGAGGCTGAGACCGGAGGATCCGGGTTCGCCGCCAGCTTCAGCTACCTAGTGAGGCACTCCGCAACTTAGTGAGACTTGGTTTCAAATTAAAGAATAAAAAATAGGGCTGGGGGTGTAACTCGGAGGTAAAACGCCCCTGAGTTCAATCCCCAGTACTGCAAAAAAAAAAAAAAAAAAAAGAAATATGCATTTTCCTTCCCTGACAAATGAAGCCTCTTGCCCTTGCCTTCAAATCAGGAAAGCCTCCTGCTCTTCCCGAGTCACAGTGAGCATCTTGCTGTCTTCAGTGATGCTTCCAGAACTGCCATGGAAGTGGTAGTATTTCATGGTGATTTTCTTCCTTCTGTCTCACTCCTACCCTTTTGTTCAGTCAGTGTCCTCTAAGCAAATTCTGGCAGTGTCTTTTGTATCTGCAGGATAAGCAAATGACTTCCAAGTCTCTATCAGGAACACAAATTGTAGTTTCATCTCTTTTGCTTGATGCAAATAAGCAGACAGCTGTTTATCATTGGCAGCAAATCTTAGGACTGACATGGCCTTGTCTGCTGCTGAATTTATTTCTGTATTTTTTCCTGGGAAGCCAAAAAATTTAAAATATAATTAATTGGTGTTAATACTCCGTGACTTCTCTACTGTACCTCTCCTCCCTAATTAATCCCCAACACACTTTTTTAGACCTCTAGTCCCTGGAGGGCTAAGGGCTATGCTCCCCCCAGGTTCAGGGTCACCTTTTTGGTTTACCTTTTTGAGTTTCAAATTGTTCCTCCTCTCCTGCATGCATTTCCTTCTCAACTGCCAACCACCAATTGATACCCTTTTCACATTCTTTGGTGCCTGTAGGTGTAATTTTTTTGCAGTACTGGAGATTGAACCCAGGGGCATTCTACCTCCGAGCTACACCCCCAGCTCTATTTTTCATTCTTTATTTTGAAACAGAGTCTCACTAAATTGCAGAGGGCCTCACTAAGTAGCTGAGGCTGCCTGTGAACCTGTGATCCTCCTGTCTCAGCCTTCCATTACTGGGAATACAAGGATGTGCCACCACGCCTGGCTCTGTAGGTGTAATTTTTGATGATTCTGATAAGCTAATTGATAGTAGACAATAGTAGCATAAGGCCTAACTCCTAGAACATTCCCATGAAAATCCGCTAGTGATAGGGAAGAGTAGAGGCACAGAGATGCAAGATGAGAGGCTGGGGAGCAGGGCCGAGTGAAAGAAAGCCTGAAGGAAAGTGATTAGAAGACTGTTTTATTTTATTTATTTATTTATTTTTGCAGTACTGAGGATTGAACTCAGGGGCATTCTACCTCTGAGCTATACCCCCAGCCCTATTTTTATTCTTTATTTTGAAACAGAGTCTCACTAAGTTGCGGAGTGTCTCACCAGGTAGCTGAGGCTGGCCTCGAACCCGGATCCTCTGGTCTCAGCCTTCCGAATGCTGGGATTACAAGCGTGCGCCACCACGCGTGGCTAGAAGACTGTTTTAAATGGCTTACCATTTAAATTACTCAATGCCTTAACTCTTGCAAAATTCACTCTCTAGAAAAGTCTTTTAGCCAAGTGTGGTGGCATATACTTATAATCCCAGTACTTGGGAGGTTGAGATGAAGGATCATAGATTCAAGGCCAGCTTCAGCAATTTAGCAAGGACCTCAGAAACTTAGCAAGACCCTATTTCAAAATAAAAGATGAAAAGAGCTGGGAAGCCGGGCGTGGTGGCGCACGCTTGTAATCCCAGCATTCGGGAGGCTGAGACCAGAGGATCCGGGTTCGCGGCTAGCCTCAGCTACCTAGTGAGGCACTCCGCAACTTAGCGAGACCTGGTTTCAAAATAAAGAATAAAAAAAAATAGGGCTGGGGGTGTAGCTCGGAGGTAGAATGCCTCTGAGTTCAATCCCTGGTACCGCAAAAAAAAAAAAAAAAAAAAAAAAAAAAAGAAAAGAGCTGGGAGTGTGGCTTAGAGATAGAACATCCTGGGTTCAATCTCCAATACAAAAAATAAAATAAAAAATAAAAAAAAAGGACAGCCTTTGTGCATTCTGTACTTTCCTTAACCTCCTGGTATACTGCTGTGTACTTCTGAAAGTGTCTATAAGTAAATATTTAATTCAAAAGAAGTTTTCTCCATTTATTATTTATACTTTCCTTTAAAAAGTTGTATTAGTGTAAATATATATTACAAAAGTAATATTTACCTTTGTAAACTCTCCAAATTACCTAGAATAATGTGAAGAAAAATGTCCCATCTCCCCAATTCCATTCTTTTGGAGACTTTTGCTAAAAATAATTTGCTGGTTATTCTTTTAGACTAAAGATTGCATATAATTATATGGTTTATAATTTACTATAAAATATTTAACCATGTATGTGTTTTATCTTTAATCAATAGCTTAGGGCTGATTCGTTAGCCTTTGACAGGCTCTAGTCAGGATCAACATTTCAGGGATGGCTAGTTGTGGGGCAAGGGGGACATTGGCCCCATCCAGGGGAGCAATAAGTGGTCATGGGTGCAATCGCAGGGTGTTTAAAAAATAAAGGGGCACTTTTGCCCTTGATAAATAGGGAGCAAGACTTTAGTTAAGTCCAGTGCCATCCTTTTGCATGGCACACGAGGTCTAGGATTCTGTGGTGTTCTGTGTATAAGGGAAAACTATCATTTACCTCTAACCAGGTGTACTGAATGCTGCAGGTAGACTATTGTGTTAACTGCTTCTGGCACACTTAATACAAGGTCAGTTGTAGTGCCTCCAGTAAAAGAGAACTGGCACTTCCTTGAACTAAGAGAAGAGATCATGACTGTGTTTGTGTCTGCCTGCTGTTAAATCCTTGTCTCTTCAGCTAATGTTGATCTGAGACTTGATTTCACTGTACCCCCTGGTGAAGCAGTTGCTAGAGAAGAGACCATAATTATCACCTACTTTACCTTTAGAGGCTACAACTGTCTATCAAAAAGACCCTCATGGTTGTGCAGGAATTGATTTGGGTCTGTTCCAAACATATGTGTACCATATAGAAAATAAGAAATATACAGATACTAAAGAGCATGTGTTTTTTTTTTTTTTTGTACTGGGAATTGAACCCAGGGGCCTTCTACCTCAAAGCTCTTCCCCCCAGCTCTTTATATTTTTTATTTCAAAACAAGGTCTCACTAAGTTGTTGAGTCTGGCATCAAACCTTGTGATCTTCTTGTTTTAGCCTCATAAGTATTGGGATTACAGGCATGTGCCACCATGCCCAGTTAAAATATGCTCATTTTAAAAGCAAAAGCAAAACAAAACAAAACAAGACAACAACAAAAAAACCCCAGAGGATTATATAATCTGTAATGCTTGTTCAAAATATATTGTGGGCTAGTGAGGCACTCCGCAACTTAGTGAGACTCGGTTTCAAAATAAAGAATAAAAAAATAGGGCTGAGGGTATAGCTTGGAGGTACAATGCCCCTGAGTTCAATCCCCAGTACCGCAAAACAAAAACAAAAACAAAATATATTGTGGGGTAAATCTCTATAGGAATTTTTGGTATCTGTAGGATACTAATTGAAAAGATTTTTCTTTGGTGTGTGGTACTGGGGATCAAATCCAGAGGCAATCTACCTCTGAACTACATCCCTACCCCTATTTTTTAATTTTGTTTGGAAACAGGGTCTCACTAAGTTGCCAAGGCTGGTTGTGAACCTGCGATCTTTCTGTCTCAGCCACCATGCTCGGTTAATGGAAAAGATTTTTGGGTAAGATGGACTTTTGTAAAATATTCTTAAATATCTCTCACCTAACTGAATGTCTGTTCTGCTAATCAGTGGAATTATCTCTTCCCAGCAGGCCAGGCACTTAAAAATGCTTGTTTTCTGCTTTTAGTAGTAAACCATGATGGAATGGTTGAAAAGGTACAGAAGAAAATGAAAATCATCACTAATCCTCCCATTAGGAGAAAAGTTATTGACAATTTTCTGTTTATTTCCAGTGTGAGGTAGTGTGTCTAGACATCTGTGCACAAACACTTATCAGTAAAATCATGTTTGCGGGTACAGTTCAGTGTCATGATTCTTTCATTTAACATTACATGGTAAGCATTTCTTCAGATCATTAAAATGACTTGAAAGCATAATTCCATAATCTCCTAATAATTTTACTATACAAACATACCATAACTAAGCTATTTCACTGTCGTTGGACATTAAGATGTCTAGATTTTTTGGTTTTAATATTTTCATATTGTGATCTCTCTTAGCCCTGGGAGCTTTGCTCTCATTTCTTATGCTAAAATCCTGGATATTGTTTGGAAAAGAGTGTGTACATGACCTGTTTCCACCTGCTCACTCATCTATCATCCTCCAAACGTAAGCAAACAGATAATGCTGTGACCTCAAGCTGCGCTGTTTAGAAATATTTGAAAGGCTTATAGAAATGAATATGTAAAGCATTCTAAGTAAGAGTACTGTTGTTTTTGAAAAAAGAAGAGGAAAATAGTCTCTTTAGTCTTTGATGGTTAGTTCAAGTGTGGGTTGAGGGTTCTAGTCTGACTTTGTGCCCGCAGCATCCCTGTGCTCTGCATTCGTTTCCAGCTCTGTTCTCTCCCAGCCCATCTGCCTTGTCCCACCACCGAAGTGCCATCCACAGAGGTCCCATCCCTTCATCACTGAGTCCAGGTCATTGCTTCTTCTTCATTCCTGTTTCCTCGAGGGGAAGTAAGCATTTACAGCTATGCGTGGTACCTGGCAGATGCCAGTGGTACCCACGGAGCAGGAGCAGCCTAATCTCAGGCTCTACACAGCAGGGGTGAAGTGGAGCTAGCCATCTTGTTTCACAGTGAAACCGAGAGAATTCGCAGCTGTGCTCTGCCGGCCCTCTCATCTTCTGAGTCTGTGAAGTGACAGTTTCCATGGGCTCAAAGTGGGTGTTGGGAAGCTTTCTAGAGTCCTCTGACCCTAGAAGCTGCTAATTAGAGTGCCACCAAGATGCTTCCAGTGACTCAGAGCTAGTTACACATACATTTTAAAGAGCCAGCCTTTCCCCTTTCTTTCTCTTGTACCCCATTGTGAGTGCTATGGGTAGGCAGCAAATAATAACAGATAATAACCCTCTCCTATTCTCTCAAACCTCTGCAGAAATGCAAATCGCTGCCTTCGGAAGGAAGCACACAGGCATATGCATTTTATATCAGCAGGGATTGCCAATGAGTTATGCTTGATGTTGTAAAAAATGATCCAGGTAGGAAGGCTGGTGCTGTAATAGGGGAATACGATGGGGAGAGACTCCCTTTCCTGAATGTTCAATTATGGAAGAGCACAAAACACATAGCCACTCACTCGTCTCACAGAACAGACAATTATGTGAAATATTTGTCAAAGTCACCGCAGGAAGGAAAATTAAACTCTTCAAAATCAAAATGGTTATCACAGTGCCAAAGAGAGTGAATTTGCAAGGCGATAAGCAGTGTTAATATGTGGGTGAGGGCCAGAACCCATGCAGATGTGCGTTATTTATGCTCTTAATTGTTATTTCCCGTAGATGCCTGGCTGCCAGTGCACATGACTTAAGTACTGTAAAATAACAGATGTCACACATCACGAGAACAACAGGGAGTCAATATAAGCAGCAGTGTAAATCCGACTACCTGAGATAAAAAGGAAAAGAAGAGAAAGTACATAAAAACAGAGGCGCCCATGGCTATAATTTATAAAACAAATTATCTCATTCGAATATGTTCTGCAGTAATTATGAATCTGCACTGAGTACACCGAAAGAGAAAAGCCATCCTGGAATTGTATCTTGTTTGGGTGACAAAGTTTTCCTTCATTCTTAAAAGAACAAAGAAAAGGGGAGGATGACCAAGGATAGGGGGAAAGAGAGAGAGTGAAACTCAAAAAAAGGGGAGAGAAACAGCCAGCAACATTTTCTAGAGAAAGGCATGTGGGATGCAAGAAAAAGGCTGAGAGAACCGTTGGATGTAATTGTTAAAAGCATCCTGAATGGTTTGGCAGGAGATGTTCCAGTGGGGTTTACAATGTAGCACCAAATGATAGCGATGAGGACACCCACAGACTGAGATCCATAGACAGAGTTTACAAAGACCTAAGGGAGCTCAGAGATTTGAGCAAAAAACCAAAAACAACAACAACAAAAAAACCCCAAAACAAAACAAGATTCAACTGAGAAAAGTGAACACAAACACATCTGGGGAAAATAATCTTAAATAAAGATACCCAGTTGGAGGAAAAATGTGTAAAGCCTGGATCTGGAGTGAAAGCAGATAGTAAATTCTATCTGAATTGCAAGGTATTACAACAGCTCAGAAAGGTGAGAATTCCCTTTTGGGGCTTTAGGCACAGAGCTGTCTCATTATGAAGGCCTGACAAAGGAATTCATGTCCCTTTTCACAAACAGAATGAAATCCTCATTACATATCCGAATAAATGAATCTTGTTTGCAATAGAGAGCATATTTTGAGGTGTGTGAATATGCACATGTAGCTGATACTGTTCTAACTCTAGCTATAATTTTCAGATCTTTAGGAGCTATTTAGTAATAATAGCACTTCCTATGTGCCAGGCACAGTTGTAAGCACTTTGCATACTTAAGTCATTAAATCCTTATAACAGACCCTTTGAATAGGTGCAACTATTCCCCTCCTAAACAGATGAGGAAACCAAGCCAGAGTCTTCATGAGCTTCCAAAGCCACACATTGAATAAATGATGATTCTGGGATTCAAATGCAGGCAAGACTTCCTGTCCCTGGGCAGAGAAGGAGGCTAAGTAGTTTGCAACTTGGCAGATAAACTTGATCTCTGAGTGTGAGTATAAAGGCCAATGACATATCTCCAGCCTCTCCCATTCACTCTGTGTACATCTTCCTGTCTCTTCTGTCCCCCATATCTACTTCCCCTGCTAAGGTAAACTGTGTGGTCCACAGGACATGGGACCACAGGTTACATTTGGTGGCTCCAGCCCCCCAGCATTTTTCATCTTTAGCTTATTGAGCTACAATGGTCTTTGAGAGACATGGATGTGCCAAAGACTAAAGAGACCTAAGGGTCCTTTTATGACTTTTGTCATTTAGTTGAGAATTAGAACTGTAGTTAATCATAGGAAACTGCTTAAAATAACTGCAGTAATTATGGAAAATAACTCTGTGCAAACATGTGTGTTATTTACAAAAATATGGTCTCTTTGGGGACACCTTTGTCTCCCGAGAATCTTGATGCATAGATGGCTTCCTCCATTACTCTGTTTTTCAGGAATCCATAAGATCCATAAGATCCTCCACGATACATTTCCCATTGTGCTGCAATGATGCTATTCTCTTTTTAAATTGATTTTTATTGGTGCGTTGGAATTGTACACGATAGTGAGATTTATAGTGATATTCATATATGCACATACCATTACTTGGTGGTTTCCTTCTCCAGACCTCTCCTTAATGGTGCTACTAGAGTCATTACTTTTATTAAATGACAGAAGCACATTGCCTCTGGAAGACCATTACTCAAATCGAAGTGCAATTCACCATGAGTCTTTTGTAACTAATGAAGTTCTCTTAGCATGGACAGCTATGGCCTCAGAGCCAGAGTTACGAGTGCCCTAAATAAGTGTACTGTTATCTTTTGTCTCTCATTGTCTTTCCTCTTATCATATGCGCAGTATCTTTACTGCAATGTGCTAAAATATATTTCCCTAATATTCACATATTCAAACCTTATGGTAGGATTTTTTTTTTGTTACTATAGTTATGGGGAAAATATTACTGGGCCATGGAGGTCTTCGTATACTTAAAAAACACAGCATATTTTCAACTTCTTGATTCTGTTCATGTACAGCCTTACCTCCAGGCTTTCCTTTTCTTTTTCGCTTTACTTTTTTTCTTTTTTTGTGATATTGGGGATTGAACCTGCAGACATTTTACCCCTGAGCTATACCCCAGCCCTTTTAACTTTATTTGTTTTGAAAGAGGATCTTGCTAGGTTGCTAAGAGTCTCACTACGTTGCTAAGGCTGTCCTTGAACTTGCAATACTCCCGTCTGAGCCTCCCAACTACTGGGACTACAGGCATGTGCCACCATGCCTTGCTACTTGAGATATTGTGAAGAAAGGAAAATAATGTCAAACAAGAAAAGCTTCTTTCGCCTGCCCAGGAGGTTCTGTGCCTTCTAAGAAGGGTTTGTGGAAGGAACCTGGAAGGCTGATTCGAAAGGTATTTAGCTAACAGACCACTTCTCTTGTCTCTCCTTAACCCCAGAAGAGGTCTTAAGCACATTTTTATCCTTTTAACAATTCTTCAAAGAACCAAGACAGTCAATATACACAGAATTTTAAAAGAAGGGAAAGAAATTCCCCCAGGAGCTTTTGCAGATAAACTATAAACCAATCAAGAGCAATGATTATGCTCTGAACCTCATTTCATACCACTTGCCCTCAGTTAGTCAATTCACTTGGCAAACATTGCTTGAGCACCTACTATGTGCCAGGTACTATGCCAGATGCTAGAGATTATGATGGTTAAGATATGGCTCTCCTCTTAACGAAACTAGAACCTAGTGGAGAAGATAGTCAGGCATACAATAATTATACAATACTGTGTGAAGTCCACTACTAGTTTGGGAATGAAGTGCTAGCATATGTTTGAGGAGAGAAGAATTAATTGTGTCTGGCTTTGGAGACACTCTGGCATTTGAGCTCTGCCTTGAAGGACACGACAGTTTCTCAGTATCTCATTAGCTTGGCATCCTGAATATAGCAAACATTTAATAAATGTCATTGCCTAATAATCTCTGAGATAGAGGAAAATAGAATTCCCTGAAGGTTAAGTCAATTGTTGCTTCCCTCAGTTTTCTGCCTGGATTGATCAACCCCTTGCATGGTGCTAGCATTTGACCCGTATAAATAATCAATGTTCCTGTGACGATCATACAGACACTATATAGGAGTAAGGACTTGACATATTGTGAATGCCAAATTAGTTTTGAAATTGTCATCTCTCCTATTTTTTTTCTCTTTGAGGGTTTTATATTTTCAAGTTTCTGGTCTTGGCACCACATTCATAACCTCAGTAATTCAACCCAGAGCACATTCTGATGAATGACTAAAATTTATTGCTGCAGTGACACTTAATCCGGCCCCAGTGAGAAGTCAACTCAGAGCTATAAGTTTTAGATTTTATAATGAAATTTTGATTAAACTGGGCTTTTTTTCTAGTGATATTTATTTTGTGATATCTATTCCAGTAGTTAGAAAATAAATGATGAAAAGTCCACCATAAATTTTTCTGAGTAGTTATTAGCAAGTCTGTATTTAACAGTAATAAATACATTATCTTTCCATATTTAATTCTTATTTTCAAGCATTTTAAAAAGACAGTTTAATGTTTGAAAGAAATTGGCTATTTCCATTAGTTGTTTTTTATCTGTATCTAGATAGTAGCATATACTTGGAGGAAAAGGAACAAATTCTACCAATTGTCAGACATTTAAAAATACCCACTGGGATGTAGTTCAGTAGTAAAGCCTTGCAAGCACAACACTCTTGGTTCGATCCCCAGATCCCCAGCACCAAAAGAATTATGCTGGGTGTGGTGGCACACGCTTGTAATCTCAGTACTTGAGAGGCCAAGATAGGAGGATTACAGGTTCAAGGACAGCCTCCGCAGTAGTGAGACTCTCATCAACCTAGTGAGACCTTATTTCCAAATAAGAAATAAAAGTAGGGTGGAGGTGTAGCTTGAAGGTAGAATGTCTCTGGGTTCAATCTCCTGTACCACAAAAAATACCCAAATTTAAATGATATGGGGAAATTGATGAAACGATTGGCTGAATTTTTCAATTTTTCTTTAAACTCATCCTTGGGTGTATTGGGGCTGTCAACTTTTAGTTCAGAAATGCTGAAATTCTCATTTTCACCACAAGAGGGAAGTAGAACACTAAAAGTGTTATGAGATGGACTCCAATGAAAAGATGCGTGTAATACATATATTTATGTTAAGAAAAACCGTACTCTGAAGCAAGAAATTAGAAAATTACAGAAAATGTAAACTGAAATTTAGTAATCTTTGTGTCCCTGTATCAGATTAATTTTAGCTTCTTTGTAGTTTGTAAAATTTCATCTTTAAGCTAAATATATGGGTCACAAAACTAACAAAGAAAAGGAATAACAATTGTTAGCGAAGACAAGTACTATATGTTTCATTTTGAATAATAACATGAAATCTTAAATATTTGGGGATTATCTTTTTTTTTAAAGATAAATGGCCGTCTATCTGGGGACTGTATGTATATATATGATATATACACATATATTTTGAATATACATACATATTATATATGTATAGACATACGTGTGTGTGTGTGTGTGTGTGTGTGTGTATGTGGTACTGGGGATTGAATTCAGGGGCACTCTAGCTCTGAGCTACACTCCCAGCCCTATTTTATTTTTTATTTTGAAATAGGGTCTTGTTAAGTTGCTAAGGCTGGCGTTGAACCTGTGATCCTCCTGTCTCAGCCTCCCAATCACTGGGATTACAGTTGTGCACCACCATGCCCGGCTCCCAAGTACTGGATTTACAAGCCTGCACCACTATGCCCTGCTTGGGATGGTGTGTGTGTGTGTGTGTGTGTGTGTGTGTGTGTGTGTGTGTGTGTATGTGTACACCACATCTGGCTCCTATTTCTTTTTTAAAAATTTGGTGCATTGTGAATTTTACATCATATTGGGGTATAGAGTGTCAGATAAATGCATGTACACAGTTTTGGTGCCCTCCCCATCCAATCTCTAGCCCCTTCCTTCCCCTCTTCCTCCCCTGCCCCCATGCATGCCTTTGATATCAGAATTGGTAGTTTTGTATGCACTCACAGCATTATTTCTATTATTACACTTTTCATGACTTAATCTCCCATTCCATATCCCCCTTAGTCACTCCCTTAGAGTCTCTGCTTGTCTACTTGATGTTACTCTTATTTCTGAATATCTTTCTAACTTCCACATATAAGAGAAAATATACATCTTCTTGCTTTTTGAGACTGGCTGTGCTTGCTTAGAATGCTATTCTCAAGTTCCATCCATTTTCTTGCAAAAGGCAAGATTTTGTTCTTCTTTATGGCTGTGTAAAATCCAACTGTATGCATATGCCAAAATTTTGTGATCCATTCATCTGCTGATGGATACCTAGTCTGGTTCTATAATTTAGTTATTGTAAATTGTGCTGCTATGAACATGGATATGCAAGTATTATAATGTTCTGATTTTGCTTCCTTTGGGAAGATGCCCAGGAGGGCCATTGCTGGGTTGCATGGTAGTTCTATTCCCAATCTTCTGAGAAACCTCCACACTGATCTCCATAGCAGCTATATTAGTTTGCAGTCCCACCAACAGTGTAATAGGGTTCCTATTTCCCTATAGCCTGGCCAAAATTTATTACTATTTGTGTTTTTGATAATTGCCATTCTCACTGGAATTAGGTAGAATCTCAGTGTAGTTTTATTTTGAGGCCACAATATCAGTGGAAAATAGATTGGTCCAAGTAATTGCATGATATGCTTTAACACTTATACAGAGTGTTTTTTTTTTTTTTTTTGCGGTACTGGGGATGGAATCTGGGGTCATTCTACCTCTGAGCTACAGCCCCAGCCCTATTTTTTATTCTTTATTTGGAAACAGGGTCTCACAAAGTTGCGGAGGGCTTCACTAAGCCCTGAGGCTGGCTGCGAACCTGGATCCTCCAGTTTTAGCCTCCCAAATGCTGGGATTACAAGTGCACGCCACCATGGCCGGTTACAGAGGCTAAATTTATTTGAAAAGGTACATTTTAAATTGATCTTTTGGTCTTGCTTATTGAACCTTTTGTGGTGGGAGGATTCAGGGATCCCTTCTTTTCTTGTCAAGAAATACAAGGTTCTTTTCCTTCAGTAATCATTCCTGATCTCATCTCACCTGAAGAGATGCCTCTTTTTGTGTGGGTATCAGAAAGCTCTGAGAAGCTGTGAAAACAGATTCTTGGGCCCAATCCCCACAGCTTCTGATTCCAGGTGTCCAGAGGAGGGGCCTGAGATAAGTACTTCTAACCAGTTCCCAGGAGATGCTGGTCCAGGAACACACTTTGAGAACCACTGTTTACCATGTATTCCTGCAACTTATGCCATCAACTACTGTCACAGAAGAGTCTAAAGAATCTTTCTCGTTTGTTATACTGGAGTTTAATTTGGCTACATATTGTTTGAAACTAGGTGGCTGTTGACTGGGGCTCAAAATATTTTTCTCTTTGTGGCTCTGCAGTTGGATTTATTAGAATTTGACTGACTATTGTCTCACACTTTTGAGTGCACTGGTTTCTCAGGATGTTTTATGGGTGTGTGTTGTATCTTTCTTTCCTTTTTTTTTTGTGGTGCTGGGGATGGAAACCAGGGGAACTCTACTTTCAAGCTACACCCCAAATCCTATTCTATTTTTTATTTGGAAACAGGGTCTCATGAAGTTGCTAAAAGCCTCTCATTTGTTGAGGCTGGTTTTGAACGTTCGATCCACCTATCTCAGACTCCCAAGTACTGGGATTACAGGAATCCACCACCATGCCCAGCTGTTGTATCTTCCTAAATACACTTTCACTGGTGGGGCTGGAGCTTTTGCTCTGGAGCTGGCCCTTATTCCCCCTTTGAGCTAGTACAATGTGCACTCAATTCTCAATAACCAAGACACAGTTGTCTTCCAGTACATGTACTGTTAGTGAGCCATTCTTGCCAAAAATATTAGTACCTGATATAAAATGAAGATTAGGGAAGGAGTTAGCCTAAATCATTCAGCCTTTGTGTGTCAGTCAGGGTTCTCCAGAGAAACAGAATCAACAGCACTTGGCTAGCTGGAGACCCAAAAGAGTCGGTGTAAATTCCAGTCCAAAAGCCTTGAAGTTTAAGATCCAAGAAGAGTTTAGGTTTCATGTTGGGTCTGCAGAAAGGAAAAGACTGATATTTTAGCTCAAGCACCAGGCAGGGGGTGTCACTTACTCACTGGAGGGGTATCAGCCTGTTGGTTTCATTCAGGACTTCAACTCACTGGGCAAGGACCACACACATTAGAGAGGACATTCTGCTTTACTCAGTCTACTTATTTAAATGTTAATTTGAAGTCTGCTGCAATGGCAAACACCTGTAATCCCAGTACTCAAGAGGCTGAAACAAGAGGATTGTAGGTTTGAGACCAGCCTCAGCAACTTAGGTAAGACCCACAGGAACTTAGAGAGACCATGTTTCAGAAAATAAGAAAATTAAAGTGGCTAAGAGTGTGACTCAGAGGTAGAACACTCCTGGGTTCAGTCCCCAGTATCAAGAAAAAAAAAGTTAATTTGATCCCCAAACATCCTCATAGACACACTCAAAATAATGCTGGTTATTTTCCATAATTATTGCAGTGTTGCACATTCTTTAATTCACTGAGGCAAAAGATAAAGAAATATGGACAAGGAATCAGTTGCCATTTAACTGATGATGTGATGGTTAGTTCCATTTAAGTGTAATGGTACTCTATGGTCTAGTCAAGTTGACACATACAATCAACCATCACACTGTTCTGCATCTCAGAACGGACTTCTGTTTGGGTCACTAGGTTGGTGGGTAAACGGTAGCAAAGTGATCGCCTTTAGTCTTCAGGAGTAAGATGAAAATAGCCATACTCACCTAAACAGTTCCACTGAGAAGGACAACTAGCCACCACTACCACCAAGGGAATACAATCATTTGTAAACACATTGTGCTATGGATATGTTTGTTAAAGACAATCATTTCTGTATTATGGGTCTTACTGGTCATATGTATTTCTTTTTCTTTTTCTTTTTTTTTTTTAAGAGGAGAAAATGCTTCTTTGGGCTCATGGTTTCAGAGGTACAGCCCATAGTTGGCCTGCCCCAAGGCAGACATCATGGTAGCATGGCAGCTAGAAAGCAGAGCCTGGTCACATGTATTTCTTTAGAAACTACCCTTGTGACAATACAAGAAGTGCAAACAGAAGTGCATGGATCTACTAAGGACATTATAAAACAACAACAACCATTTAAATATACTGAAGATTAAAGCTGGCCATTTACCAGCATGGCATAATGACTTTGAGGGCTATAAAGTTCACAAACACATATTCTAGTTGCTTAACAAATCAACTCAGGCAAAACAGTCTGGTCAGCCCTATACTATAGACTCTGCTACTGGTTCCCTGATTCACAACAGGTAGCACACTTATCCTAGGGAAGTTCTGAAGTGTGAAATCTCTCCAAAACAATCTGTAAAATTCCAATTTCTAAATCATCACTGTCTTCATTCTACATTATATGAAGTTGTAGAATACCCTACATGGCCATAGGAAGATACTAAACTCTTTTCTAGAACTCTAGCTCTAGGCTCAAGGCATCAAATAATGCCTTTTACAGATTTTTTTTTTTTAACAAGGGCCATGGCAAGAGCATTTATGAAATGTTTGAGCTTCAAGATATTGCACATGTTGGTACACCCTTCTCAAGTGAGATTTTAAAATAGAATATAAAATAGTACATATATGTATATATTATATATTTAAAATAGCATATATAAAATATATCTAAAGTAGTGGGAGGAAATGAAATAATTCTATTTTCCCTGGAGAATTTGCTTTCAAAAATCCACTTACTGAGATGGCTATTTTTAATCCTTCCTTCATGATAATGGTTTGTAATTGAAGATGCTTAAAGACAAACAGGTCATAGGTGCTGGAAGATGCTGAGCACCGGCGTCAGCATTGGCATCACATGCTCACCTGTCTATCTTGGCTGCATGGATCCACCTGATTCCGTGTGGTGCTTCTCTGATTTATTTCAGTTTCCTTCTCCTTTTGGTGATTCCCTCATTTCTAGTCAGGGCTCTTTAGAGGTTCTGACAAACGCGTGGACTCTAAAGTCAGATTTCCTGGGATTATTTCTTACCAAGTTGTACTCTGACCCTCAAAATTCCTTTTCCTTACAGTAGCCACAGATCCGATTTCAAACAGTTTTGTCAAGATTCATGGAGACTAGTTCAATTGCTAACAGATATTCCTGCTCAATTACAGGCTCTCTGTTGTTAGTAATTAAGTGTTTTTGCTTTTAGCTTGATGTTAAGGATCGGATATAGAATGCTCCCTGGAAGAGCTCATGGCATCAATGCCAAAATGTTCAGAGGTGAAATGGTTGAATTAGGAGAGCACTGATCCCATCGGTGGATAAATCCATTAATTAGTGGATTAATGGATTTGGTGGATAAATCCATTAATTAGTGGATTAATGGATTTATTTGGTAATAAAGTAGGTGGGTAGGGTATGACTGGAGGAGGTAAGTCAATGGAGGTGGGCCTTGGAGACTATTTATCTATATGTCCATGGGGCCCCTTCTCACTCTCTCTCTTTGTGTACAGCCTCCATGACATGACAGCAGAGTCCCTCCGCTCATGCTCTCTCTGCCATGTCCTGAACTTCACAGATTTTACCAGGCCTAACATGGACATCTCCAGAACTGTGAGCAAATAAATCTTTCTTCCATGAAGTTGTGGTCATCAGGTATTTTGGGTCAGAGCAGTGTGTGAATGTTGACTGAAATATTCAACCTGATGTGACTTTGGCTCTGTGACCTGGTGTTACTTTTTCTTGCTTGATTCTGAGGCTACTGATATCTTGTTCTAGTGCTCCTTGAGTTGGGCGCACCCTCTGCTTCTCTTACAGGCCCTGGCTTCCTCCCCTGGGGGAAGAGTTCCTGAGGTTAGTAGAGCTCTGCTTCTCCATGAGGATTAACATCTTGACAGCTCAATTTCAGACAACAGCAAACATCCTTAGATGCTCTTTAGATTTCACCATGAAGGAGGCCAGATTGATAGTGGAAATGATCTGTTGGTTTTGTGACTGACTTGCTTAGCTATTGCTCTATTAATTGTTCATTGATTAATTGGAGACATGGCTCAGAACCCCCATTTTATGGACAATTATACCAATGCCTGCAGTGTGGACCCTCAGCTTCTTTTGTTTGTAGCCAAGTTTTACGTTGAACCATTAATTGTTTAACTCTGTGTGGCCTTTCTCGGGTAATCCTCATTCAGTTATTAGGTTGAAATATTTACTGTTCCTTGAGCCAAGAGTTTTTGTTTTTCTGTTCTTTAGGTTAGAGACTAGGCTTTTGGGGCTTGAGGGAGGGAGGGTACAAAGTTCTGAGAATTTATTTCCTGCTCATACAGAACAGGTGGTTGGAGGATTCCCTCCCTTGTAAGATTTGTAGGACACATTTTGCCACTCTGAAGAATTGGGAGGGAGAAAGTAGAGTTAAATCATCAAGAAATTCATGCACAATGAACCAAAAAGCTTAAAAAGGGTTTTTACCTCTGGAATAAGGCATAGTAAAGCAGATCTATTTTTAGATAAATCAATCTTAGCTGGCCCTTTAACAATAAATAAATGAGCCTAAATCTCCATTAATTTTGAATACCTGTGCTACATTCCTATAACCAGTGGTTTGTTCTTTTGTCCCACGAATGAGCTGAAGACAGGGCCTTACTTTAATATGAAATATACTGATTCTGTTGGATTCCATTGCATTGCATTCTCATGCTGCTAAAAAGTCTTTTCATGTTAAAATTCCACTGTGTTTTCAATGTCAGGTTTTTTCTTTCAAAAGGAAAAGGGTCCCCTGTGGAAGTTTATGAAAGCTGACACATTTTCTTGTAAAATATCCTTCTGAGACCATATGGTTTATCGTTAAGCACATATTTTTTGGACCTTTTAAAATGAGTATTATGAAATTAACGTGAGATGTTTTTAGAAAAGTGAACGCTATTGACTCAGTAGGGCAGAATGCCTTTCTCCTCTGTGGTTGTTACTCTTTATAATTCCCTGCAAAAGACATTTTCAGATAATTAAAAAAGGTATTTTGGTTTGCAGAGCAAAAATACTTATCAAAAGAGGTTATATAGCCGGGCGTGGTGGCGCACGCTTGTAATCCCAGCATTCGGGAGGCTGAGACCGGAGGATCCGGGTTTGCGGCCAGCCTCAGCTACCTAGTGAGGCACTCTGCAACTTAGTGAGACTCGGTTTCAAAATAAAGAATAAAAAATAGGGCTGGGGGTGTAGCTCGGAGGTAGAATGCCCCTGAGTTCAATCCCCAGTACCAAAAAAAAAAAAAAAAAAAAAAAAAAAAAAAAAAAAAAAAAAAAAAGAGGTTATATAATACACATGTGGCAGTCACTTGTTAAAGTTACATATACCCATTTCTTTCCCCCCAAAGGCATTAGATCTATTACTACCTAATTGCTTGGAAAATTCATTTTCTTTTTCTTAAACCGCAGCCTTAATTCAGGTCTGAAAGCTCACCAAGTGCCTCTTAAATCAGTATACCTAACTAAAAAAAAAAAACTTCTATAATTTAACTTTGTGGCCAAGGCCATCTTTTTTTCGTTGAGACAGTTATGGCAGATGGTACTAGTAGCACAACCTCTCTGAGAAATAAGAGAACTGAAGAGCATGCTACACTGTTTCTGATCATGCACACTGAAGCCAAGAGTTCACAGTATAGCGAATAGATATTAATGCAAGCATATTATTCAATCATGTTGAACACAAAAACACTTTTTGTAAACCAACTTATGTGGGTGTTTTATCCTACATCTTAGAATGAGAAGCACAAATCTCTTTTTCATTCTGTCTGTGGAAATCTGCCCTCTGTGTGGCCATCTGCAAGAGTACCATAGGTGTAGTACACAGAACCTTATTCCTTGTTACAACAACTCTAAAGAATTTACATTAGCTGGGCATGGTGGCACACTCCTGTAACCCCAATACTTGGGAGCCTGAGACAGGAGGATTTTGGGCTTGAGGACAGCCTCAGAAAACCTGGAAAGACCCTGTTTCAAAACAAATGACAAATGAAAAACTAAAAAAGGTCTGAGGGTATCGCTAAGAGGTAGAATGCCCCTGCATTCAGTCCCTAGTAAACACCCTCCCCCCAACACACAAAAGAATTTGCACAAAAGGAAATAATTTTCCACTGTGGATTATGAAATATCAGAGTGATCTCAAGCAGAACCAATGATGAGAGTATCTAAATCAATGTTTGAAATCAGAATTAATTTTAAATATATAACAGAAATGACAATAAATGTGATATAAAAAATGGACACAGAAACAATCACTCAGGTTAGGGTTGCTAGTTCAAGGAGTCACCTTGGGAAGCTATGAACTAATTTAGAAAATTCTATCATTTGTCAAAATGTTTCTGAGTCCTATTAGAATTGCCCCGGTTCATTTTTGACCTGCATCTCCTTACTGCATTGTAGTTACATTTTTGTTATAGATGATGTTGCCCTTTGGGGGCACTTTATTACTGAACTTGACTCAGAGTGAGTTTTTGTTTGTTTAGAAATTTACAAGGACATGGTGCAAGCAATTCTAAAATATCGTGTGTGGTGCCATTCTCTCTGGAATAGTTATGTGCTTCTTTTCTCAACCCAGGACAACTTATATTTGTAATTAGGAAAGAGTGAACTGGGTGACTAATATGCATCATTCTCATTTAATCTTACCCCAAAGTTCTATCAAGCAGGTATTATCTCTGTAATCCAGATGAGGAAACAAAATTAAAATGTGTAAGTGATTTAAGATCCCTTAGAACTAGTGAAGAATTGGGATTTATCTGGAAAAAAAATTTATATTTTTCTCATACATCCTGGTATCACCTTCCAAGGTAACATCATTTGGAATGACAGCCCTGTTGTGCTTGTGTGACAATTCAGTCATGTTACTTTTAAATGACATTGTAAGCTGGAGACAATGCATCAGAAATATATTTAACTATTAATGATTTAATTACTGTTAGTGATTATGTAGTTTTGAGAGATGAGGAAAGGTGATCAAAGGTCATTGTTTATGCACAGAAAGCATTGTGATAAGAAAGACAAACAATATGGGGCAACATTGACAGTAATAACATTTTACCCCTCAAGGTTACAAAAGTTTGCCTCATTAAACAAGATCAAGCAAATGGGCCAATAAAAAGTAAGCCCCATTTCTATCAAGTAGACCTTAAGAGTAAATAAACCAGCTGGGTATGGTGGCACACACCTGTAATCCCAGTACTTGGGAGACTGAGACAGGAGGATTGCTGGTTTGAGACCAGCTTTAGCAAGCAGTGAGACTCTCAGCAACTTAGTGAGACCTTGTTTCAAAACAAAAAAATAAAAAAATGGGCTGGGGGTGCTGGTAAATAAGCCAATGAGACATGAGCCTGTGATTCCATTGAAAAAACATTAGGCGGAATGGACATGGATCAGAGATGACTTGGGCCTCTTCTTCCGAGGGTATGTTTGAAGACAAAAGAGCCCATAAACATATGGAGCCCTTGCTTTAAAAGGTTATGCATCCTCCTTGATTTTGTGTGTGTGTGTGTGGGGGGGGGTCTGGGGATTGAACCCAAGGGCATTCTACTGCTGACATATACCCCAGCCCTATTTTAATTTTGAAACAAGTTTTCACTAAATTGCAGAAGGCCTTGCTAAATTGCTAATGCTAGCCTCAAACCTGCAATTCTCCTGTCTCGGCCTCCCAAGTACTGGGGTTACAGGTGTGCTCCACCATGACCAGCTTCCTTGATTTTGAAAGGTAACAGAAAACTTGATTTTGAAAGGTAATAGAAATTGTAGATATGTAACAATTAAGCTATGGCACAAAAAAGATTATCATCCTTCCATGTGCTATATCAATCAAAAAGAGCAGACATGGGTTTATTGCTTTCTGTGTTCCAGGTGGGTAAATAACTCCTGCTTTGCCTGGGATTTCCTGGTGCTAACACTCATAGTTTGCCTCCTGGGAACCCTTACGTTCTGGGCAAACCAAGATGACTGGTCTTTGATGCCAGGTTCTTTTCTAACACTTTATGCTTAGTAACATTTAAACCTCACAATAACCCTATAAGGTAGGTGATATTTATTATTCTGCCTACTTTTCCAGATGAAGAAGTTAGGACCCTGGGTGACAGTAGTAGGTGACAAAGTCCAGTTTTGAAATGAGGCAGTCTGTTGCAGTGTAATACTGCCTCTTAGGATATTACCCGTAAGGGCTGCTTCTCAGAGTATCCTGCTTTGTAAGAAAAAGAGAGACATTACTGGGGACAGAATGGTAGATGAAAACTGCTCCCAATCTCATATTGCTTATGTGCTAGGTAGTCAAGAAAACAGGCAATCACTAGGTTTGGAAAAGAAGAGAAGCTCTTGTCAGAAAGCAAGTAGAGTGAGCTATTTGTGTATGCCAGGAAGTTAATTAACCCAACCTAAGTGGTCAGGGATAGCCTAAGACAATATGTAAAGGATGTAGCTTCCTGCTTGATGTGTAGGAGTTTGGTCAAAACAATGTGTCATTAGCCATTAGTACTGGAGCTTACAGGAGAATTGACAAGAATGAAAATGGCTGCAGAAAGGTAAGAATGATTGTTAAGGAGGATTGTAAACCACTTCCAGGAAAGCAGAGGACAGGATGGGGAAACCTTGGGTAGCACTGGTTGTACTGTGATTGTCTCAAGACCCAGGTAGTGTTGGTCTGCAAGTCCATGTGGTCCATGGAAGCCTGGGTAAAATAATACATACCACTGAGGGCTTCTTGGTGGGAGATTCTCAGGCATGTCCATGATAGAATGTTAGTGCCGCAGTCACTGCCACCACCATCACCACCATCACCACCATCACCACCATCTCCAAAACAGACAAAAACAAAACAAAACAAAAATATAAAAAAAATTAAAGTTGAGGCGGAGATCTGGACACGTCCTGTGTGCATATATGTTTCTATCACTATGAACCTCATTAGAATATGTAATTATAAGGTATCAATAAAATTATGTTTAAAAAGTAAGGACAAAAGCCTTTGAAACTACACAATATTTATTTATTTATTTATTTATTTATTTATTTATTTATTTATTTATTTATTTATTGTGGTACTGGGGATGGAACTCAGGGGTATTCTACCTCTGAGCTACACTCCCAGCTCTATTTTTTTTTTTTTTAATTCTTTATTTTGAAACAGGGTCTCACTAAGTTGCTGAGGCTAGCTTCAAACCTGTGATCTTCTGTCTTAGCCTCCCAAGTACTGGGATTACAGGTGTGTGTCACCATGCCTGGCTTACTACATTATATTTAATTATCCTTGTTTGTGACTATAATTTTCAGCACATAGTAGGTATTTATGCACTATTTATTATATGAATAAATACACAAAATATTATAACAGATAAGCCATTCTTTCATATTAAAGATAAATGCTTTTTTTATTATTAACCTATTAAATTACTTTGGTTTTCTCTCTCTGAAAAAAAAATTAGAGTTGGAATCATTTTTCTAGAAGGCAGAAATTGTGCTATGTTGATATTATGCACAAGGTTTAAATAGTCTCAGAGCTACTCTCTAATTTAAGCCTAGTCAATGAGAGGGCCCTGAAACTGTTACTTGTAGGTTTGCTCAGAACTGCCTTGGATTTAGCAAGGAAAATCCCTTGTCCTGAGCGAACTGGCAGTAGACTGCTCCAGTAGGAGACTGGCTCTGGAGATACCCAATTCCAATTCAACAGCTTGTTCTAAGTTCTATGACTTTGGGAAAATTACTTCTCTTCTTTTTAGCCTTGGTCTATTAATCTGTAAAGTGGTCACCGTAAGAGTACCTCCTGTATGCTTATTACCTGTCTGTCCTCAGTGGAGTCCCTTGCACATAAAAAGTGCTCAACAAATTTTTAGATATCATGAGGAAATTAAAAATTTCTACGAAAGGAAAGGGTTTGTCTACATGTCTAATCTGCTTTGTCTAAACCTCCTGCCATAGGCTTAGTTTTCATCCTGTGGCACTATTGGGGAATGGAGAGACCTTTAGAAAGTGGGGCAGAGTAGAAGAAAGTTCCACCAGGGACAGGGTTGCCCTTGAAGGGGACATTGAGATCCCCACAGGGAATCTTCCTTTACTTTCCAGCAACCATGAGGTGAACGGAACTGCTGACCACATGCTCCTGTTATGGTATACTCTACCACCAGAGGCTCAAAACAACAGAGCCAAGCAACAGACTGAAACCTCTGAAGCTATGAACCAAAATATACTTTTTCCCTTATCAAGTTGATTATCTCAGGTATTTTATCACAGTGACAGAAAGTTGACCAAGACATTATTCTAGTCCTGGCTATAGCAATGGGTTTTGATGTTTACCAAATATTTCTCTTTGTTTGCAGTCATGGTAGGATTGATGTTAGGGTGGCCATGTGATTTACAGTAGATAATGAAATTAGAGAGGTGATATGTGTAATATCCCAGTGGATTTTTTTCAAAATAAGTACAAAGTGTTTTTCAAAATAAGTACAAAGTGTACCATGCTCTTTTTCCCAGGAATGTCTCAGATAACTGGGATATTATCTTGGTCTGGAATTAAGGACAAAGAGCAAAGGACTGTGGCAGTCCACCTGTAACATGAGGCTTTTTAGCTATAAGTTGCTGGAGAATACTGGTTTTGTTAGCACAGCATAAAGTAGCCTACTCCAGGGAGGGGTCCTGAGCGGTGATAGTCACAGGGACCTGTAGCCAGGCCAGTGCTGATTGACTTAACACAGTGACTGTCCATTTGATTGTAAACTCAAGTTTTTTTTTTTTTTTTTTGCAGTACTGGGGATTGAACTCAGAGGCATTCTACCTCCGAGCTATACCCCCAGCCCTATTTTTTATTCTTTATTTTGAAACCGAGCTCACTAAGTTGCAGAATGCTTCACTAGGTAGCTGAGGCTGGCTGCGAACCCGGATCCTCTGGTCTCAGCCTCCCGAATGCTGGGATTACAAGCGTGCGCCACCATGCCCGGCGTAAACTCAAGTTTATTTTTGACTTTCAATTAGATTTTCAGTTTTGTTAAACAAAAAACCAGGTGACTGAAGAGCTGTGTGCATGTATGCTTGTATCACACTGAACCTCCATATGCTCTATAATTGCAATGTACTAAGTATAAAAAACAAAATAGCCAGGTGACTCCGTGCCCTCTGTGTCCTAGTTTGGCTTGTGTTGGCAATGGTGTCAATCTGTAGTGCACTGTGTCTAGGTTCTCTTTAGCCTTGCAGTTGTTTGCTGTTTCTGTGTAATGTCTTTGTCACTTGCAACCCTGGCTGCATGGAAGACTCTTCTGGGGACATCTGAAAAGTATCCATGTCCAGGCTGTATCCTAGACTCTGGTTGTTTTGCCGAAGGTCCCCTGGTGAGTCTAATGTAGTTAAGGGTTTCAGCCTGAACCAGATTGTTAATTCCTGATGAAGGGTTATGGCCTGAAATTGCTGGATATCCTCTTACATCTGTTGTAGCCCAGGACACAGAGGACCATGGCACACCATAAGGGGGAATGGTTGACATAACTTAGAGGAGGACAGCAGACCACTCAGAACAAACATCCAGCAGAATCTGACACCTTTCTGGAAAGACAATTCAGGGTTGTGGTTGCCAATTAAATTCTTGTAGCATTTATGACATTCAGAATGTCCACATTGTCAAGCAGATGTGGTCTTCTTAAGAAAGAGGGGATTGCTTCTGGGTAGGCATACTAAGGCAAGTTCCCTACTTTCCTCAAAGGGCAATGCTGATCTGCAAACATCATATGCACAGCTCACTTTGGGAGGTGATACCTTGTCTCCCACTGTTTCTTTGGCTTCATCTATAGCTGACCTTGGCTCCCTTATATTGGATCGACTATTCACTGTCTTTTTGATCTTGCCTTCCCCCAGCTGACATGCATATTCTCGTACAGGCTCGAGGTTTTTATTTCTGCTGCCATCCTCATTTGTGCTAATGAATGTCCCTCTATTGTTTGGATCTTCTGATCCTGACTCCTGGTGGGCACATGGCGCTAGGATTTGCTGCATCTGGGAACACTATCCATTCTCCTCTCTTTGTTGCTTTGCCCACCTGGGATGTTTCTATTTTGCAGCTCAACCCGCCAGCTCGTGCCCACCCAGGCTCCGAGGAGGCTGAGCGAAGGCAAGATCCCCTGCTTTGTGCAGCTTTTGTTAGCCTCCTTGTCCTTTGATACTTGTACACTGATTGAGAGCTGCCTTATTCCAGGAGGAAGCCTTTGCCTTTCTCTGACTCCCTACCTCTGCCACCTTCTCGGAGGGTTTAAATAGATCACACGCAGAAGTTAATTGGAGATAAAAGTTTATAGTTAAGCAGGCAGGTTGTAGCACAATATCCATATAATCTAAAGTAACTGGGGCTCTCTTGGGGTCATTGAAATGTACAAAGGTATTCTTCCAATGCATTTTTAAAAATGCTGATAAATTGTGTCTCATAAAAAATGAATTCTAAAAGGTTCCAATTGAGTCATTGGGGTAAATGAACCTTCAACATCTTGCAAAGGAAAAGGGATGGTATTTGGTGTGATGGAGTAGTCAACGCTTGGCTTCATACTTATATGGTGCAGCAATCTTCTGGGAAGACTTTACTTAAAAAGAGAAATAAAAAGAAATAAACCAATGAACTCCTGACTCTAGTAGATATAAAATATTCTTTAAAAAAAAGAATCAAGAATTCCAGGATATTCCCAGAAGGAAAATGATATCTAAAGCATCTACCTTCATTTGAACCACTTCTACAGTGATCCCTAATCCACACCTCCCCTGTCTAACATCTACTTATGACCCTGAAATTACTTATATACTCATATGAAAAAAACTGTCTGGATTTTCTCTCTCTCTCTTTTCTTTTGAATAGCCAGTGTTACTTTCTGATAATGCCGCAATTAAGAAGAAGGCAAGAGCCAATCTCTGATCAGTGAGCAATATAGATGAATAAGAAGAGATATAATTAACCCATTTATTCAAAATCTGGGTTTTAAGAAAGTTATTTAAAAAAATTCTATCAGTTTGAAATCCACTTAGATAGATTCATATTTGGAGAAGAATTTAAGGTCATCTTCAGAAGTACTTAATTCCATTTGAGTAATAGTACTGTTACTTTTACAAGGAGTAACTAAGGAGAGAAATATTCTGATCCTACATTGACTGAATTCTAATGTTCATCTCTCTCTTGCCTTTGCTCCTATCTCATTTGTATACTCTTTCTGCTCTCAGACCTCTCACTGATTAGTCTGTGATGTCTTCAGTTTGTTTTCCAATATAAAGATAATATTTATAGCTGGGTGTGGTGGCACACGCCTATAATCCCAGTACTTGGGAGGCTGAGATAGGAGGATTGCAGGTTAGAGGATAGTCTCAGCAATGTAATGAGACTCTTAGCAACCTATTGAGATGCTGTTTTAAAATAAAAAGGACTTGAGGTGTCACTGGAGGTTAAATGACCCTTGGTTTAATGCCCAGTACCACCAAAGAATTACAAAATTATAAAGGTAACTTTTTTTGTTAATATTCTTGCCTGTTTATTCCTTGTTTATGTATCTATACCATGATTATTTTTTCTTAGAATTTAAAGTATATGAAGGTAGAATGGCTCTTGCTAACATGACATTCCTAGATGGTGATGATGGCAAGCTAAAATAAGGAAGAAATCAAATGTGTTTATGTTAAAATGGTTATAAAAACATTGAAATCCTCGGGTAGAGTTTATATTATCATTTATGGCAGGGCTTCTTGAAAACAATATCAGAGGCAGTTTTCAATAATTTTTCATTTATTTTCTCTTGGAATATTCCATTCAAATTCGTATTGAGCAACTAGCTTGTGTTTCACATTGGCTTTAGCTCTCCCAGGCTAGTTTGCATTCCAATCCCACTTGGACAGAGTCCTTGACTTTCTTGCAGGCCCTGAAGCAGGTGGGGGTGGGAAGGGGAAAGAAGTCAGCTGAGATGCTGGCATGTGGAGGTTGCTGTGGCAGAATAGGGGTGTCTCTGTAGCCAAGAGTGCCAGGATAAACCACCCGAGTCAGAACCTGCTACCTCAGTGAGAGGGAAGATGGTCTGAAATCAGAACACAGGGCCTTGAGAAAAACAAGAGGTCAGGTCATTAATCCCAACATATGCTAAATTAACAGCAGGTGCCCCAAATGCCCAGGAATACTCCTGGTGGCACGTGTATGACTACAGTCCCCAGAAAAGCATAAAAAAGGAGAAAGTGAGTTCCAGACCTATCCTCCTTATTGTCAGGAGGACACAGAAAACATACTTCATGTATCCTCTGGGGGAAGTGAACAGAGAGAGAAAGAGAGAGAGAGAGAGAGAGAGAGAGAGAGAGAGAGAGAGAGAGAGAGAGAGAGAGAGAGACTGGAAGACTGGACATTTATCCAAAAAGACAGAGTTTCCCAGAGAGAATTAGATTAATTTACAAGAGAGGAATAAATTCAGCTTTTATTACCACTCAGCAGGTGGGTGCTAATGAGGAAGATTAGATTGTTACAGACAAAATAAAGAAGCCGATTTTTTTCCTGCACATTTGTGTGAAGTGAGAGTAACTTTGGAAACCTCTGCTGTGTGTGTGTGTGTGTGTGTGTTGTGTGTGTGTGTAGGAGGAATAGGTGGGGGAAGGGTTCATCTCCCAACTTAGAGAGGAAATAGTGATAAAGAAGGAAAACTCAGAGCTGGTGTTTGGGTGGTTCTGGAAAATAGTGACCAGTGTTTCCCACCTCCAACTTGCTCTTATTACACACAGACACTGTCATCTGTTGGACGAAATAGAAAGAAAAAGGGGCTAACTAGAAATATAAGCAACACACAAAGCAATAGCATGCAGAAACACTGCTATTAACCCTGTTTGGGGAGTCATAAACGACTTTATTGATGAAATAGTCTTTGAGATGTAGTGTGAGAGATGAGTAGACGGTGAGTAAAGATGCTGAAAGGAGATAATTCAGGAGCTCAGCAGCAAGGGTATACGAAGCACACCCAGGGAAAAGTGGGATGTCCACACTGCCCAGGGCATCCAGAACATGGAGGGAAGGAGCTAGGGAGGTGCTGAAAAGGCAGGATGAGGAGTTCACGTTGCATTCTACAGGACATTGGGACTCCTAAGTGGATTTAGTTTACCTCACTCTCCTGTTGAAATTCCTTAATGACTCTCTTAGACAATAATTTCCTATCCTAAGTGAGTCTAATGATGTTCCCAGATGTTCATGGGAAGAGGTCCCAGGCCATGTAAATTTGGGAAATGCCCTGTTGTATGATTTGGATGTGGTTTAAGCATCCCCCAAGAGTTCATTGTCAATAAAGGATTGGTCCCTATGGTGGGACTTGGGAGGTGGTGAAACTTTGTGGGGGGGGGGCCTAGTGGGGCAGTACTTGGGTTACTGCAGGCTTGCTCTTGAAAAGCAATCCTTGAGTTTTTGAGAGAGGGCTGTTATAAAAGTAGTAAGCCTGGATGGGTATGGAAGTACACACCTGTCATACTTGGGAGGCTGAAACTGGAGGAGTGCAACTTCAAAGTCAGCCTTAGCAATGTAACAAGACTCTCAGCAACCTAGGAAGAACCTGTTTCAAAACAAAAAAAATTAAATAGGGCTGAGGGGGTAGCTCGGAGGTAGAATGCCCTTGTGTTCAATCCCCTCCCCATGAAAAAGTGGAAGCCAGCCCCCCCACTCCACCTCTGTCCTCTTTGGTCCTACCTACTTTAAGCAAGATGTAATCACGTGCTTGTTCATGAATGCACTCTACCATCTGCCATTTGCCATGAGGCCCTTGCCAAAACTGAGCCAATGTAGGTTCCATGCCCTTGAACCTCCCAAACTATGACTTAGGGAGAAAATTTTTTTTCTCTATAAGAAGCTGTATCAGGAATTTTGTTATAGTTATGTGGTATTGTTTGAAAACCTCATGTACTGGCAGTGCGAAATGTTCAAAGGTGAAATAATTGAATCAGGGTTCTAACTTCATCAGTGGATAAATGCATTGATGAATTAGTAATTTTTTAAAAAATAATTTTGTTGGTGCATTATAATCTCATATCATGATGTGGTTCACAGTGATAGTGACATACATGCACACAGCACTTGGGGGGCTTTCCCCCGGCTCCCTGCCCACTCCACTCTCCCTGTACATGCTATTAAGATTGGCATTGGTATTCTCACATATATACAAATTCCCATGGAAGTGATTCCTTCAATAATTCTCCCTCTGCTCTTCTCCTAGACCACCTCCCTCGCTCTACTGGGGTTTCTCTTCCATTGTCTAAAGTCCCTCTTGTATTCTTATTACTCCCTAGCTTGTGCATATGAGAGAAAACATGACCCTTCACGTTCTGTGACTGGCTAATCTCACTTAGCATAATGTTCTTCAGGTCCTTCCATTTTCCTGCAAATGACATAATTTTGTTTTTCTTTATTGCTGAGTAGAGTTCCATTGTGTGTATATCCCATACTTTTGTAATCTATTCATCTATTGATGGTTTTGAATATACTCACTGGGTGGTAACATAGGTGGGGAGTGTCTGGAGGAGGTGGGTCCCTGGGGGTCTTGAGGACTACATCTATTCCATGAGCCATTAACCAACCTTTCCTCTTCTCAGCTGTGCTTGTCAGGTCACAGTGGTGAAAAAGATAATTAAAATATGACAAAAAGTTGACTAATACTGCATCAAATTCTTGGAAAGTCATCATACATGTTTGCATATGAAAACCTTTAAGAAATCCCACCATAATGAAACCTGTTGATCACTGTTTACTGGATCAATGGGTTATAGAATACTTTTTTATTTCTTACACAAATCTGTATTTGTACCCAGGTGCTGTGTACATATATGCCGTTGTCAGCAGGGGGTTTACATTATGATGTGAGACTATAAAGCACCAATAAAAGCACATTAAAAAAAAAGTAGTGTTATGACACTTTGCCTTACGGTGCTCCAGTACCTGGCATTTGTGAAATGAACTCCTTCTTCAGCATTTTCTGACTGGCCGCATTCCTCACTTCTCAGCTGTTACCTCTTCTTTGTTTGCAGACCAGGGAGGAATTTGTTCTGCTTTTTTCCTCCAACGAACCTTTTATAGTATATATTTATGGTGGCTGTTTTTTTCTTCACTGTTCTTTGTGTTCCTTAAGGGTAGAATAAATAATTTATTAATTTTTGTGTTTCCATTACCTAAGCAACTAGCTAGTACATTGCTAGTACTTAATTTATGTTAAATATGTTAAATAAATAAATAAATAATTCCCCTTGGGCTCTATGAATAACTATGGAGAGGAATGGGAGACAAATTTGAACAGAGAGGATGGAGGAGGCAAGAAAACATGCGGGAACTCATTGGAGTTGTGAGAGGCAGCTTAGGTTTGTACTAGAGTAGCAACAATGGGGATAAGAAGGGGGGAAAGATTTATTGAGCATCTGTTATATGCCAGGCACTGGAGAAGCAGCTATACATCTTATTTTATCCTCACAAACACCTGTGCTGGGCAGGTTACGTAAGTGAATGTTTAGTTAGTCCTTTCTGAGAAGCTCAGAGGGCCTCCCTCCCTTGGTAGCAGGTCTCTTTTTAAAGTTCTCCATGCAGATGAAACTATGCTTTGTCCTCTGTGACTTGACCACTTTGGCTGGACTTCGGTTTCTGGAAGAGCAGCATCAGTTTCTGACACAGCCATGCAAAGGCTGTGCAGGGGTCTGTACAGGATGGGCATCAAGTTCTATCCCAAAGACAGAGTTCTATTCTGTGCAGCAATTCCATCTGACCCTGTTTCTGATGCAGCTTAAAACCGAAAGACATGAAGATGAATGCTGTGGGAAATTGAAGAAGAAGAAGAAAAATATACAGAGAAAACGCAAAGGAAAGAAGGCCATAAAAGGAAGTTAGCAGGTGTCATAAAGCGGAGAGAAGAGAGATGTTAGTGTAGAAGCGAAAGAAGCAGGCGAAGAAAAGGAAGCAGAGAGAAAAAGAGACTGTCAGTATTTGGCAGAATTGCTAGCACAGGGAGCAGTGGCCTCTCACCTTTGAATGGGTGAGTTTGAGTCCTGGCCATCCATCAGAGAAGCCTGCACTGCTGAAGGCCATCAGCAACCACCTCCTGGCTATCTGGTAAGTGACAGGGTCTTCTTCCTGTTGGTGTTTACAATATTTTATTTACCTTTATAATATCCTGAGACAATTTTTTTGTGGTTCTTAGGATGGAACCCAGGGGCATTCTATCTCTGAGCTACACTCCCAGACCAATTTTATTCTTTTATTTTCAAACAGGGTCTCATTAAGTTGCAGAGGGCCTCACTAAACTGCTGAGGCTAGCTGTGAACCTGTGATCCTCCTGTCTCAGCCCTCCAAGTACTGGGATTACAAGCATGTGCCACCATGCCCTGCTATCCTGAGATAATTGTTACAGCTCTCTCTTTCTTGAACTGAGAGAAAGTAGCACAGCATTGTTATTATAATTTTTATAGGTGAGAAAACTGATGCTCAGAGAGACTAGGTATTTTGCTCAAGCTCATAAAATGTGCATGTACCCCAGTCAGAAGCAGAGCTGCATTTGTCTGACTCAGAGCTGATATTATATCTAATTCAATATAAAGCTTCCTCCAGCTGGGAAGCAGAGAATGGATTCAAGAAACACTACAGAATTAGCATCCATGGTGCCTGGTGACCTAGTAACTGTTTCATTTGCATATCATTAAACTAAAGGTCTCAGAATGTTTTTTCCCTTCTCTCACATTTTTTTTTAACCTCCATTTGTACTGTAGGAAGGTGACAAAGAATCACAGACTCCAAGGGCCAGGATGCTGTCGAGTCCAGTTCTTTTTGTTCCTTTTTTTTTAAAAAAAATCTGAAACACTTGTGAATTTGCTTCAGCTCAACAGCAGACTTCTTAAATATAATGGCTCTTGATTTGGGGCACTTGTGAAAAGAGAAAGCTTTTCTGCTGCCCACTAGTCTAGATGAGAGGAAGAGGCCCAACATTTGCCTCTGTAGAATTCATGACATTCCCAGCTCTTCCCCAGGCCAGGCAGCTTTGTTGACAAGCCTTCTGCCTTCAGAGGACCCTCACTTACCCTGCCGTGAGGGCACTTCCAAGCTAATTTTACTATCTCCCTAGATTTAAAGACAGATGAATAAGATACAAGGTAGTCTAAAAGTTATCATTCATAGGCATATAAAAAAACATATATGTATGTGTCATGGAATGAAGGTGGCTAGGGTAGACATTGTGCTTCTGCGTGGAGCACTGTGTGAGAAAGCCCTATGTTCAGTGTCTTTTCTCCCTGGTCCACAGTAAGCCATTGAAGTCAAGGACCAGGTCTTTCTTTTATCACTGCATTTCCAGTCTTTGCTTAGAGTCTGCCACATAATAGCTACATTTTATGGACTGAACTGTGTTGCCAAAAAATTGAATATTGAAGCTTTAGCCCCTAATGTGACTGTATTTGGAGATAGGGTTTCAAAGGAGGCAATTAAGGCTGAGTGGGTCCTGACTATGGGGCCTTAATTCAACAGAACTAATGAATATCCTCATAAGAGAAGGGTAAGAGAAGTCAAAGATGACACAAGGCCATGTGGATAAGCCAGAGACAGCTATCTAAAAGCCAGAGAGGCCTCACCAGAAACCAACCCTGATGGCACTTTGATTTCTAACTTCTGACCTCCAGAATTGTGAGAAAATATATTTCTGTTGCTTAAGCCACTGGGGTTGTGATATTTTGCTATGAAAACCTTAGCAGACTAATATATTACCCCCCCCCCCATTGTTTTTTGTTGTTGTGTTTGAAAAAAGGAATGAATAAAGGCAGATAAGAGAAGAGATCTTGTTTCTCAACTAACTGGAGTGTGTGGCTTTGGTTAAATCACTGGAGATACCTCTGTTTCCTAATAGAAATGTAGATGAAAATAAGACCCCTTTCCCTGGCTTTTAAGGAGGAATAAATAAGGGGATATATATATCCTTATATATATATCCTTATATATATGCTACAAAGTAATATTTAAATATTAGTTGCTATTATTATTACTACTAGTAGTAATAGTAGTAGTAGTAGTAGTAGTAGTAGTAGTAAAGATTGAACCCAGGGGCATTATACATCTGAGCTACACCCCAGCCCTTTTTATTTTTTGTTTTGAAACAAGTTCTCACTAGGTAGCCGAGAACCTCATTAAGTTTCTGAGGCTGTTTTTAAACCTGTGACCTTCCTGTCTCAACTTTCCAAGTACTGGGATTATATGCATGCAACACCACGCTGAACTCAATTGCTTTCATTTAGGAAACCACCTCCCTCCCATCCCACATTAGTAACTTCAACCAATCATCTATCCAATGATTTTTTTATTATGATTTGATGAGGACCACTTGCTTGACTATGAGGTCTGCAACCATCACTTTTTGGTTTTGATTGCAGAAATAATGAGCCAATATTGAAATCTGTATTAGATGATAAAAGAATAGCACTTTAGGGAATAAAAAGGATATGTTTGCCATTTCCTTTTACTTCTCTGTTTATTTACATGCTTTAAAATTTTTTATATACACACACACATACACTCACAAAGGCTGTAAGATCGCCTCATATTTATGTTTCAATAATATCACACTACAATTTGTGGGATTCTCCCAGGCTTTCTGTGCTAAATGCCATCAACAATAAGGGGTAGTCTACCCCATTTTTTGTACTCTGGCATTTATGCCTTTCTTCCATTCTTGAATCCTTATTTAAAAGTACAACAACAAAAAAGATTTCAAAAAAGTGTCATGCAGCCCTGAGCTTGAGGGAAGCTTCATGAAAGTAGGTGTGGCGAGTCCAGTTCGCACAATGATTAAGTTGTAGAGATCTGCTATACAACATGGTATGTAAGTTAACAAGATGGCATTGTGTACTTTGAACATATTGAGGACAGGACTCATGTTAACACACATGTGCGCATACGCACAAGAACACAAGGAAATTTGGGGAAGCAATGGATGTGTGTAGTACCTAGATAGTGGCAATGGTATCACAGGTATCTGCTTATGTCCAACCTCATCAAAATGTATATGTTAAATATGTGCAATATGCTGCATGTCAATTATACCCCAAGGAAGCTTAAAAAACCCCTAGAAAGTGGTGTGCTGGAATTGGCTCATAAATGGCTTGTCAAAGCCAATTCTTATAGTTTCATGAATTTTGTGGGCCTATTATTAAGCACAGTCATTAAAAGAGGTGCTGGAAACAATGGCACATGCCTATAATTCCAGCTACTTGGAAAACCAAGGCAGGAGGACTGTAAGTTCAAGGCAGCCTGGGAAACATAGCAAGACCCTGTCTCAAAGGAAAAAAAATTAAAAGGGCTGGGGATGTATCTCAGTGGTATAGTGGCCCTGTGTTCAATCCCCAGTATTGCCAATAAAATAAAATAAAATAAAATAAAATAAAATAAAATAAGTTAAGAGGTGGAGCAAGATGGCAGCCAAGATCACCTCATAGTCTTCTCCGAACAGCCTTACCAAGTTGAACAGCTATCCATCCATTAAACTACTTTCATTAGAGCTAAGGAAATCAGGTGAGACACCATAGCCTCTATTTTTAGTATATCAAAATGAAACTATGTATTGAAGAAGGAGGAAAGGAAAGGTTTGTGCACATGGCACTCCTCCCCCAACCCCAAGCATTCCAGCAAGGAGAGAGAGAGAGGCCTCCCATTTGGAGAAGGAAGAAAGAGTTAAGGCCAGGCTTTAGTCTTAAGAATCAAGTACCAGGCCCACTACAGTAAAATCCAGTGCTGGGGTGAGACCCATGACCCTTACGTTAGGCCAATATCAGTAGACCCAGTGGCTGGAATTGCATCAGGCAGGAGACTGATGGCCTCTGTCACCCTCCTCCAACTTCAGGTGGCAGGGTGGGAAGCAGGGTGTGAAAGGTAGCACAGTGCCCTGGGTTGCCACAGTGAGCAGTAACGCCTGGTAGAAACTGAAGGTCCCGTATGCAGGGCCCACTCACGGAGCTCTGGACCTGCTCCAGCATCAGGTGGAGACCTGTGTGCCTGTGGGACAGATCTGAATTTTAGTTCACATCAGTTCCAGTCTTGGAGTGGGCCTGGGGCTCACCTGCCCTCTTCCCTGAGACTGTGCAGATGCTTGTGGCTGTGAGGCTCAGGTGTCACTCAAATCAGCATCAACAGAGGTGGCCAGGGGACTGCCTTAACCGGTACTACCCCAACCTCAGGCAGCATGGTGTGCTCCTGCTTTTTTCTCTTGGCAAAGCCAGAAGCCATGCCACGTCACACTGTGCTATTTGTTCTGAATTCTGGTGCATACAAGGAAGGATACAAGGCCAGCAACTAAAAGAAAGAAAGGAAGGAAGGAAGGAAGGAAGGAAGGAAGGAAGGAAGGAAGGAAGGAAGGAAGGAAGGAAGGAAAGCCGGGCGTGGTGGCGCACGCTTGTAATTCCAGCATTCAGGAGGCTGAGACTGGAGGATCCGGGTTCGTGGCCAGCCTCAGCTACCTAGTGAGGCACTCCGCAACTTGGTGAGACTCGGTTTCAAAATAAAGAATAAAAAATAGGGCTGGGGGTGTAGCTTGGAGGTAGAATGCCCCTGAGTTCAATCCCCAGTACCGCAAAAAAAAAAAAAAAAAAAAAAAAAGGAAGGAAGGAAGGAAGGAAGGAAGGGAGGAAGGGAGGGAGGGAGGGAGGGAGGGAAGGAAGAAAAAAAAAATTCAACAGCTTTGAAAGCTATGTCAAGGATCCTAGCCACCCATACACATGGCACCCATTTCATTTTTGGATCATGTCCTGTCAGTTCTTTGTTGACTGAATTTTACAAATTTGTTTATTACTCAATTATAAAAAGATGATTTGCAAAGATATATACATATATATCATATTGGAATAAATTAGAAATGATTGAGGAAATGTGGGTGAAGGGAACATGAGTAATGGAGAAGAATCTACAAAAACACAAATTCTAGTTATGAAGTCCTACATCCTTGCAAGAGATAGTCCAAAATTTTTCCTTAGAAGCCATCATGAAGAAAATACAACAATTATATTTATACAATCCACAAAAACAGATTGTTTGGGGAAACTCCTTCTCTTGATACTGTGACAAAAGGATGTAATGAACAATGTATTCAATAACATTTCATAGTTAATAAAATATTTAACTTTTTGAATACATTGTAATGAACAATGTATTCAATAACATTTCATAGTTAATAAAATATTTAACTTCATTGTGCTGCTTCGTATAATGCCTTAATTTTCACCCTCTCCTCACTAACAAATTGGCAGCCACCTTAGCTAGACTTGGTTACTTGATTACCTCTCAAGCTTTTCTTTCATCATCCTGATTCTGCTTGACCCTCTTTTTTATATTCCACTGTTGTTTTGTGTCCTCCCCCAGTATTAGTTGCAACAATCTTTTATATTACAACATATATTATTAATTGAAAAAAAACTCAGTCTTTTGGTCAACAAATTGATTTAAGTTTAAACTCAAGATAGTTAAGTTTACATCCATTGTGTTGATATTCTTTGTAAACCCTAACAGCTTATGACCTCAGAATGCTTTTTTTTTTCTCCAGAGACCTGGTCCTCCAGCCTGCCATCTTTTGCTCTCATCTCCAACCATCTTAGGCTCTCTGAGTAGTCAGAGTAAAATTTATACTTTTTGGTATGAGGAATAATGTCTAAATCAAGTCTAGCTGTATAGGATTCACTTTGGACAGAGTTTGGCAATTATTAAATCTTACCGTGTCGGTGGCTGAGAACCAGTCTTGGATGCTGGTGGAAGCTGAGGCTGCTGACTCTCTCGCTCCTTGGAGCTGTCACACACATACAAAAGTAAATAAATAAGTTGGACGTGGTGTGCACACTTGTAATCTCAGTACTTGGGAGGTTGAGACAGAAGGATCACAGGTTTGCTGCCAGTCTCAGTTAGAGAGGCCATCTGCAACTTAGTGAGACCTTGTTTTAAACTAAAAAAATAAAATAGGTCTGGAGGTGTTGCCCAGAGGTGGAAGGACCCTGGGTTCTGGGGCTGTGGAGATGTGGGAGCAATTTGCACTGATGGCTTCCGGAATGTCTGTACCAGCATCAAGAACTTGATCTCAAAATAGCAATTAAATCTTGTCGTCTAGAGCTAAGTACCAAAAACAGAACGATGGTGCCACGAAATCCAGATTATGAAGAAGTTGAACCATGTCAATGTTGTAAATCCTGAGGAATTGAATTTTTTTTTTGATTAATGATGTACCTCTTCTAGCAATTGAATACTTTTCCAGAGAAGATCTCTGGAAGCTACTCAACAAACCAGAAAATTGTTGTGAACTTAAAGAAAGCCAGATACTTTCTTTACTGAGTGATATAGGGTCTGGAATTCCATGTTTGCATGGAAACAAAATTATACATTGAGATGTAAAGCCCAAAAATATAATTCTTCAGAATGTTGGTGGAAAGATAATGCATAGAATAATCAATCTGGGATAATTGATCAAGGAAGCCTCTGTACATCTTTTATTGGAACACTGCAATATCTGGCCCCAGAGTTCTTTGAGAATAAGCCTTACCCAGACATTGTTGATTATTGGAGCTTTGGGCCCATGGTGTTTGAATGTATTGCTGGATATACTCCTTTTTTTGCATCAACTATAGCCATTGACTTGGCATGAGAAGATTAAGAAGGATCCAAAGTGTATATTTGCATGTGAAGAGATGACAGGAGAAGTTTGGTTTAGTAGTCATTTACTGCAACCAAGTAGCCTTTGTAGTTTAGTAGCAGAGCCCATGGAAAACTGGCTACAGTTGAGGTTGAATTGGGACTCACAGCAACGAGGGGGACCTGTCCATCTTACTTTGAAGCAGCCAAAATGTATTGTATTAATGGGTCACATTCTGAATTTGAAGATAGTACACATCCTAAATATAACTCCTGCAAAGATCATTTCTTTTCTGTTACCACCTGATGAAAGTCTTCATTCACTAAAGCCTCATATTGAGCATGAAATTGGAACAAATACTGGTTCTCAAGGGTGTTCAGAGAATTTCTCTGGATCCTCAGAAAACATCCTCTCAGTGTGTTCTAGACGGAGTTAGAGGCTGTGACAGCTATGTGGTTTACCTGTGTGATAAAAGTAAGACTGTATATGAAGGGCCATTTGCTTCCAGAAGTTTATCTGACTATGTAAATTATATTATATAAGATAGCAAAATATAGCTAGCTTCCAATTATACAACTATGCAAAGTATGGGAAGAAGTTGTGCACTATGTGTCTGTACTAAAGGAAGACTATAGCAGGTTCTTTCAGGGACAAGAGCAGCAATGTTAAGTCTTCTTAGATATAATGCTAACTTGATAAAAATGAAGAACACTTTGATCTCAGCATTACAGCAACTGAAAGCTAAATTGGAGTTTTTTCACAAAAGCATTCAGTTTGACTTGAAGAGATACAGTGAGCAGATGAATGATAGGATATCTTCAGAAAAAATGCTAAAAGCATGGAAAAAAATGGAAGAAAAGGCCATCCACTATGCTGAGGTTGGTGCCACTGTATACCTCATGGATCAGATTATGTCTTTGTATACTGAAATCATGGAGCTACAGAAGAGCCCATATGGAAGATGTCAGGAAGACTTAATAGAATCTCTGGAACAGCGTGACATTGATGTATACAACCAGTTAAAGAACAGACCTGCACACCATTCCTATAGCGATAGCACAGAAATGGCGAAGAGTTAGGACCATGTTCTTAAGGTCCTTTTTGGTCATTTGAACAAATTGTTGGGCTGTAAGTAGAAGATTATTGATCTACTTCCCAAGGTGGAAGTGGCCCTTAGTAACATCAAAGAAGCTGACAATACTGTCACATTTATTCAGGGAAAGAGGCGGAAGGAAATATGTCATTTCCATAAAATTGCCGGTACACAGAGTTCTTTCTGGTCCTTGTAGGATCCAGTTTAGAAGGTCAGGCATCAGCATGGCTACCCTCAACCTTATCAGAATGTGAACAATCTCTTTCATGTGTGGTAACTCTGCAAGATGGGGAGACTTTAGCATAAATGATAGAAGAAAATTTGAACTGTTTTGGCCATTTAAGCACTATTATTCATGAAGCAAATGAGGAAGAGGCAATTGTATGATGAATCTTGAGTGGAGTTGATGAACAGAATGACTTGCCACTTGTTCACCATCCTAAAGCTTATAGAAGTTATTGCTGCAGATGTTGGAAATTTGTTTTTCCTCCATGAAACCATTCTTCACACACTAGTCAATGGAAGAAATAACTGTGCTCAGAAACTACAGATGATTTTACAAGCACAGTATCTTGATTTGAGTAATTTTAACATCCAAATAGGATTTTATGAAAAGGTCAATGGACTTGTTTAAATACTTATTTTAATACTACAGCTACTTAGGAGCATTATTGTGGGCCATTTATCTTCAAAGTTGGTAAAACATTACTTATTTAACTGACAAAAAAAAATCTTCTAAAGTTTTAACTTGTGGGCATGAGCCAAATATTGTATTGTATATAGAAAAGAAAACATCACCTAATGTGAATTTTAAGTAAAAGTTGTCCACCTGTGTTTCTGTGGAAGAGACTGCTCACAAGTAAAATTGTGCTCCTTGAAGGATAAGCCCTACCTCCTTGTGTCGCACTTAGCAAGTGCTCTTCCTGGCAACATAAAGAGTTGACTCCGTTCCAGTTTTAGTTTAATTGCACACTTAACAGGATCCCCTTCTTACAGAAGGGGATTTACATTTGTGCCTTTCATACCGTTTGTGTGCTATGTGTATATGTATTTAAGATGTACATTTAATACTATCAAAGAGAAGATGCCTGTTAATTTATAATATATTTGGAAACGTAAATTTTTTTCATTTGTATAAATGGGTTATTTGTTTAAACAACAACAACTACTAGATAGGCATTGTGCTACATGTTTCACATTAGTTTCATTTAGCCCTCACAATGCTGAAACTACATATTTATGACCTCTATTTTACAAGTAAAGGAGGTGAAGTTCAGAGAGGATAAATAAATTAACTGTCCACGAAGGGCAGCATCAGGATTTTAACTAATATGTATTGAAGAGGACAGGAAGAAAATAGGGTCTCTGCTTCCAAAATGTATGCTTTGAACTCTTGGTTCCATATATTACTCTTTTTCTTTAAATTGATTTAATTTTTTCAGACAGTTTGTGTTCACAGTAGGATTGAATGGAAAGTACAAAAATCTGCCATATACTCCATCTCCTAACATGCATAGAAGCCCCACTGTCAACATCCCCCACCAGAGGGGTACATTTGTTATAATTGATGAACCTACATTGACATATCATTATCCCTCCAAGTCCATAGTTTAGATTAGCGATCACTCTTGGTGTCTTACATTCTGTGGGTTTAGACAAATGTATCACAACTGATGGAGGGAGAGAGAATTAAGTCCAGGTCTTAGTCTCAATACTCAGTTCCAGGTCTATCATGATGAAACCCCACCAGCATCACATAAGTGTTATCTTTTACCTTTTCATACATTTACTCTGGTAGAGTTCTGTTGCACACTGAAGAAATCTCTGTGGGTCTAAGAATCCAGTTTCAAGAAACTGGATGCTAAAGTTTTGCTTAGGAAGGATGAGCTTCTGAAGATTGACTTCAGAGCCGGGCGTGGTAGTGCATGTTTGTAATTCCAGCATTTGGGAGGCTGAGACCAGAGGATCTGGGTTCTCGGCCAGCTTCAGCTACCTAGTGAGGCACTCCGTAATGTAGTGAGACCCTGTTTCAAAATAAAGAACAAAAAATAGGGCTGGGGCTGTAGCTTGGAGGTAGAATGCCCCTGAGTTCAATCCCTAGTACTGCAAAAAAAAAAAAAAAAAAAAAAAAAAAGATTGACTTCAGGTTAATAAGTCACGTGTGTTTATTTACAGACAAGTGCTAACATTAATATTCAGTAGGGATTTGCATTTCTTGTAACTAGAAGACTCTAACCTAAGATAGCCCTTATCACTATCAAGCTTCCTCGGAATCCTAACCAAGAAACTATGAGGCAATAGGAACATATGGAGATCATGGTAAAGTTAATTGAGTAGAATGGGAGGATATTTCTTTTAGGTTATTTTAGAAATTAGAGAATTCCTCCTGCTTCACCACTGAGTACACATTTCTAGTGACTTGTATTATCTAGATTTCAGATTTCTGGATGAACTGTAACAAGCGACTATTTTTTTAGTTCTACATTTTCTGAACTTCATGCAAATCACCACATTATTTTGTTTGCGTTTATAACAAAATGTGATGTCCAGGTTGGCTGAAGACAAGGCTCAGGCTATAGTGATTTAGCCCCCTAAGGGGATATAGAGACACTACAGTCTGCTGCACAGATTACTTCAAAGCACCTCCCCTGGGTGGCTAATTACATCAATTTTATGTTAATTAATATAAACTTCAATCTCAGAGGATGACTCTCTGATTTTGTTCCCAATTCTAGTGATTCTTACTCAGGCTTTGAGGTTTATTATACACTGATTATTTAAAAAGAGACAAAATATCATCTCTTCTTGGCTTTCACAGATTTCACCCAAGACAGGGAATATAGCAATAACCTGGCATAGATGTATGACAATTCATATGTGTTTACGATTTATTTATTTTTACTTAGCATCAGAAAAGAAGGTGTCAGATGTGTTAAAGTTATACAAAGGATCACTTGGCAAAATGGAAGTCTTTGAGGAAGAAAAATAGCAAATTATAAAAACATAAACCTCTTAGTTTCCCTCAAAATCCCCCCTGTACCAACTCCAACCCTGCCCCTGAGTTGGGCTGTTTATGACACTTCTGCCAAGTGAATTTCACCCTGGCTCAACCTCAATTGTGCATCTTATGTTACCAGGGCAGTTTCATTCTCTTGGGTTCCTAAAACCAAGGTCTGCCAAATTAAGTGTCACTTTCTATCTTTCTATTGAGTATGGGATGTGAACTACTACTTTCAAAGGGACACTGTGAGAAGAACTCATTTTCCCAGTCATCCAGGTGACCTGGCTTTTGTTGGCCAGTATTAAATTAACAAGCACAATGTTTTAAAATAAACAAAGAATGTAAGTCTGTCACTAATGACTGTGGATTCAGTTCCAAGTCTTAGTGGTTTTCTTCCGGGCTATTCTTTCCTTGAGATGAATAGTAATTGAGAATTAAGAAAAGAAGATATCATTTTAAAAAGAGAATCACCTTTATCTCCTGGTTAAACTTCAGTTTGATACTGTAAAACCTATGCTGGATTCATGTCCTAAGATTATAAGCCACAGTGAAAAGTGTGTGGTGGTGTGTGTGTGTGTGTGTGTGTGTGTGTGTGTGTGTGTGTGTATGTGTGTGTGTTGTATAAGGGGGCAAAAATGATCCATCCTGGAAGCGTATTTTCTAATCAAATGATTTTTTTTGAGCAGTGAGACAGGCCAGTTGAAAATTCAGTTTAATATTTTCTAAGCTTTTTGTATTTTCCAAGAGGATGAGTATATGTAAATATGTCTGTTTTAAAATGAATGGAAAGATTGATGTTTTCTTTTCTTTATCATGGGTCAGACTAGCAGAGGCACAAGGGCTTTGCTATCGTATGCCTTTTCTGTTTTCCTCAAAATGCAGGGTCAAATTAAAACTATAAAAATGACAGTAAAGACAATAATTACATCCTGCTCATTGTTCTTGCCAAAGGAGGGCTTGTAAGTAAACAGAGGAAAGCCCAGTGCTTCAGAGCTATCACAGGATAGTCTCTTGTGTATTTTTCCCTCTTTGTGCAGACATTAGTTAGGTAAATCCCATTTCACTTAATAACTGCCTGGATTAAGGAAGTGCTTTGAAGGGACTAATTTGCATAAAGTAAGCTGATTTGAATAATTGGTTCTACTTTGGATGTTGAAAACAAAATGTGCACCTGCAATTTGTAAAAGAGTTTGGCTTGATTGGCACTGCTTCAGGTGTTTCTTCTTATATCAGCGAGGTCAAAGTTTTCTTACTATATTTATATATCAGTGAAAAAACACTAAGGAGAAATTTCCATAGAAATAAATTCTTTGGCAACTAATTACTAGGCACTTTGCCTAAAAGTTTGTACTGCCTTAAATTGAAGAAACATAAAGCCAAAGCTAGAAGGAAGAATTAATTCTTTCGAAACTAAGGATTTAGTTTTTACCTTTATAAAATTCTACACAATGGCTAACAATATTTCGTTCCGTAAAGATGAATAAACATTAAGAACTTCTTTATATTTGGAAGTAAAATTCTTTTGTATAGCCAAATAAATTTTCATAAAATTTTATTTGTTTTGTGAAAGAGTTAAGATATAATAATAACAATGTATAGTTTACATTTAGTTTCATAGTAGTTAGCCAGAGGATCCTTGAAATCTCTCCAATCATAGCACTCTTAGTGTCTAGTAACTTTTTCATTGTGTCTCCATGCAAAAGAAATACCTACTATATCTTTTTAAGTATGCCTGTTGACTTCAATATATTTCATGGATAATGATAACCTTTTTCCAGAAAAATATTTGTGAGACATGTTGACTTAGTTTAACTTTTCATAGTAGTTTGTAAGCATCCCTGGAATGTGCCAGCGACTGGGATGAATCCAGTTGTAGATTGGAATAAATGGTCGGAAAATTAGGACTCCTGACTGATGTATATGTATCTATGTTTATAGCTGCGCAGTTCACAATTGCCAAACTATGGAACCAGCCAAGATGTCCATCAACAGATGAATGGATTACAAAACTATGGGATATGTACACAATGGAATTTTACTCAGCCGTAAAGAAGAACAAAATCATGTCATTTGCAGGGAAATGGATGGAACTGGAAAACATTATGGTAAGTGAGATTAGTCAGTCACAAAAAGTAAAAAATCGTATGTTCTCCCTAATATTCAGATGCTAGAGAGAAAATGGGGCATAAGAGGGACTCCAGATGAAGAAGGAGAAACCTTAGGTGAGCAAAGAAGTTGGCTTAACTGAAGGTGATGTGGGAGGAAGAGAAAACCCTAATGCACATGATGTACTTTCACAAACATATCAAAGTCAATCACTAAACTGAACCTGAGAAGGAGGGAGGGTGAGGGAGTGGGGCAGGAATTGGAGAAGGATTAAATGAGAGATGTGTGCATGTATGCCTTTACTATCTTGTACCTAACAAAGATGTATCATTACAATGCACCAATTTAAATAAATAAATAAATAAATAAATAAATAAATAAATAAATAAATAAATAAAAAGGAAATTAGGACTTCCAGAAAGCCGCACTTCCTAGAGTTTTACCTGACTTACCACCACAACACTTTCTCTTTTTCTTTGTTTGAAATTCCCATCCTTGGACTTCTCCTCTGTGAGTACAAGAAACAGGACATGAAGCTTAGGAGATTAGTGCCAAAATAACCCAGTCATGGTAGAGAAGAGAGGAGAACACGCAATGGGTTTGGCCTGCTCTGTATTGCTGCATGCGCTTGAGGGCCAGATTAACTATTACCTAGTGTAGAACAGAGTAGTGAAGACTGGATGAAAAATGGACATGGAAGATTTAGAATGCAGAGTGGTGTAGGAAAGGCCAGTACTGGAACAAGCATGAAATAGACACGAGGTAGCATAAATAAAGATGAGATAAGGATCTGGTTTGGGGGAGAGTAAAAGAGAGGAAGGAAGAATGAGATCTGCAGGCTAAATATATCCATTTGAATGGGGAAAACTATACTATTAGGGGATTAGCTATTTCCAAATGCTTGCTAACCAATTCCATTGGTCAGTTCTTAGATTGTTTACACTTATAACTAATAGGATGCTAGACATCCTCATACCTAAATATTTCTGCACATCTATGGTTATTTCCCTAGAACAAATTTCTAGAAGGAGAATGAGTCATAGAATATAGCATGTTGAGACTTTTGATACTTTGCCGAGTCACTGTATGCAAAGGTAATAACAATTGAAATTCTATAATCAACAAATGAGAATGGACATAGGAAATGGCACTGTAATTGCCTGTCATTGATAGCAATGACAAGAGAGATTCTGCTACCTCCTTAAAGGCCAGAAATGGAGAAATATTAGATTTACACTAAGAAGTAAAAACTAAATAATGTTTACTAATAACGTTGATTTGTAAACATTACTTAGTATCTATGGACACCCCCCAGTGAGATTTTGGCAGCAAGCTAGATACTCCTCAAGGATGGGCATATGGAGCCAGAGTAGTTGAAGGAGTGTTCTATGATTTGGTCTGGATGCTTCCACTGGCTTAACTGAGTCTTCAAAAATAACCTCCTTAACGAAAAAATATACTTTTTTTTTCCTTCTGAGTTTTCTTATCTTTGTTAATAGAACTACTATACCAATTTGGCCAAGCCGGGCCCAGGAATGATCCAAAAATACCACTGTAAGCGTATATCCAGACCCAGCAGCCAATCTGTCACCAGTTCCTATCAGTTCTATTTCCTATCTTTCAAGCACACCCCAGTTCTAATGCCCTCATTTACACCTTTGCCATTTCTTGTTTCCTTGTGCCCTTGCTACCTTCAGCTGCATTCTTCTCTAATCTGTCACATGGATGCCAGAGTGAGGTTTGGAAAATGTGTGTCAGATACTGTCATGCTCCTATGCAGCATTTTAAATAGATTCCTATTGCCTATTCTGTTTAGAACAGAAAGACTAAAGCTTATGTGGTCTTACATGGTCCTATGGGCCAGGAAGCCCTTTGCTTGTATCATAGAATGTCCCTATTCCACTGGTCCTGGTTTTCACCCTGAGAACCACAGTTTTGCCTTCTTCATATCCTGACTTGGCCTTATCTCTTATGGTTTTGATTTGCAATTTACTTTTAGACGCACATGTGCTCTTTAATCTTCCCACACCATATTCAGTACTGCTATCACCTACTGTGGAAAAAGATGTCAGGAATTATTAGAATCAGGGTCGCAGTGCACAGTGAATATAGAAATACAGTCAGTGTGCTGACTTCATACCTATCTGAGACTTTTATAATTCACCTTCATGAAACACAGAGCTGGTCCAAACCCTGGGGACAGGCTGAACTTGTCAGAAGGAACTCAGTAGCCTGAGTGTCAGGATTGAAGGTTCAGCCCCAGAACCAAGGCCAACCATTGTTTTTAGAGTGAATCTGGATCTCATTCATAAGTTTTATAGAAAGCTATCATAGGAGTGTTGTAAACAAGCTTTTAATAATAGAATTCTTTCTGTGGATTTATTATTTGTTTATATAGTTATTTATAAATGATGGATAATAATTATGTATCTTTATGGGGTACAGTGTGATGTCGAGGTGCATTTATACATTGTATGACAATCAATTCAGGATATTTACCTTTTAGAAATTATTTCTATTTTTGTCATTTTTTTTTTTTTTGCGGTACAGGGGATTGAACTCAGGGACATTCTACCTCCAAGCTATACCCCCAGCCCTATTTCTTATTTTTTATTTTGAAACAGGGTCTCACTAAGTTGCAGAGTGCCTCACTAAGTAGCTGAGACTGGCTGCAAACCTGGATCCTCCGGTCTCAGCCTCCCAAATGCTGGGATTACAAGTGTGTGCCACCACGCCCGGCTCATTTTTGCTTCTGTAAGTGTAGAAAGATTTTTTTTTTTTAATTTGTGGTTGGAAAATAGTTTAGGATTTGAAAAATCAGGAAAGCATAATTTTCTGTCTTATATATTTGTCTATTTTTTTTTTTTTTTGCGGTACTGGGGATTGAACTCAGAGGCATTCTACCTCCGAGCTATACCCCCAGCCCTATTTTTTATTCTTTATTTTGAAACAGGGTCTCACTACATTACGGAGTGCCTCACTAGGTAGCTGAGGCTGGCCGCGAACCCGGATCCTCCAGTCTCAGCCTCCCGAATGCTGGGATTACAAGCGTGCGCCACCATGCCCGGCTTATATTTGTCTATTAATAAGTAAATAATATCTGAAGAAAGCTGAGCTCCTAATATTAATGTTTTTCACACAAATACAGTTTGTTAGTGAAAGGAAACAAAAACATTGCTCATAAAATACATAAATCTTATTAAAATACCTTTTAATGTTCTTGATTAAAGAAAAATATATGAAATAAATGGATTTTAAGCAAATAAAGTTAACATTGCTATTATTTACCTTAATGTTGTATGATTAAAATATTTATAATTTACCTGTTAAGTCTAAAGTGCTTTGGCTATCATTTACTTTTTTTTTTTTTTTTTTTTTTTTTTTT